>PVLD010016832.1:0-43662 GCA_004027595.1 Dinomys branickii
ACAGGCGCGCACCATCACACCTGACTTCTAAAAAGCTTTGCTAGAAGTGACACCAGAAAATCAAACAAGTTACTGGCTCTTTTGAGTAAGATGATGACTTTGAACGTTAACATTTGATCCCTTCCTGCCCGTGTGCACCGCAGTTCCTGATTCAAAGGAATACAATAGCAGTAAAACAAGTGCCAGGCTACGGCTCGAAGGGAATGGCTCCCGCATCCCAGAAACACTGCAGAGCTCTGTGTGACTACAGCCGGTCGTCTGCACCGAAGGAAAAGGACTACAAAAACAACAACAAACAAGCCGGGTGTGGTGGCGCACACCTGTAATCTCAGCACTCGGGAGGCTGAGGCATGAGGATCGTTGTTAGTTCGAGACCAGTCTGGGCTACAGAGTGAGCTCAAGGCCAACCAGAACTGCATAGCGAGACCTTGTCTCAAGAAGAAGTAAAAAGAAAACAGTCTAGAGCATCCTGACCTCCTTCCTCTGCTGGAAGCAGCATTGTGGTATAGACAGTGGAGATCTTGGCTTCTCACATTCCCTAATTGGAAAGAGCAGGGGTTACCAGGGAAACACATTGAGCATCTTTAGTCCCAGCACGCAAGAGGCTGAGGATCAGATCCTGGCAAGTTTGGGGCCAGCTTGGGCTACATAATGAGTTCAGAGCCAACCTGGACTACATAGCCAGGCCCTGTCTCAAAAAACCACACACACACACACACACACACACACACACACAACAGGGTATTTAATGTCCCGGGGAAAGGAAGATATCTTTGTTTAAGAACTACTAGCAGAGCATGGCTAGCTTTGAAAAGGAAACCTTGGGCCGGAGACATAGCTCAGTGGCACAAGCGCCTGCCTGGCAAGTGCAAGGTCCTGAGTTTGATTTCTGGTACTAAAAAAAAAAAAAGAAAGAAAGAAAGAAAGCAAAGGAAACCTAGGTATCGCCATGATGGTCTGGAGAGCACAAACATCAAGTGACAAAGGAGGAAGCAAAATTGGGAAATGTTGGAGCAGGCCAGAGGGGAGGCGACTTGGGGGAGAGTCTGGGAAGAGGGGCGGCTACATGTTCAAGATTCCTGGGGAGAAAGTAGGCCCTAGGCAGGGGAGGGAACATGCACGAGGAAAAAGGAAAAAAAAAATGAGATCTAGAAGAGTAGGAAGAAAAAAATCAGAGCAAGTGGCGGCCACAGGAACCCATAGAAATGTCGTGTTGGGCACTGACCCTCCTATGGGACGGACAGTGGGAAGCTGACCCAGGGTTGTCTGGGTCCACAGGCGCAGGTAGGTTCCAGCTGGCAGAGTCACAGGAGGAAACGGAAGTCAGTTTGAGACGATAAGTCTCATCATAATCCTCCCAAAATGAAAACAGAAACTTCACCCAGCAATCGCTTCCCAAAAAGACCTCTCACAGCAGCCTG
The DNA here is from genome assembly GCA_004027595.1 of Dinomys branickii. Taxonomy (NCBI): domain Eukaryota; kingdom Metazoa; phylum Chordata; class Mammalia; order Rodentia; family Dinomyidae; genus Dinomys; species Dinomys branickii. Next base: position 1,422 of record PVLD010016832.1, read on the forward strand.
AGATAAAAAGTTGACCGGAGGAGGGGCAGAGGCTGGCAATATTTTTTTCAAAAAACGAACTGAATAAGATAAGAAAATATTGTAAATAAACACAGTGAGGGGTGTGTGCGGCGCCGGGTATTGCACTCAGGGTCTCTCACATGCTAAGCACATGCTTTCCCACTAGCCACATCTGCAGGCTCAGTACGGTGTCGGCTCTAATATATGAGAAGCAATGAGCTCTGGGCTTAGTTAAACCGGATAGAAAACCAAATCTACCATGCAGAAGCAGAGGAAAAAGACAAGCTCAAGATAATGAGGGCAAGCTGGGCATGGCGGCACATGCCTGTAATCCCAGCACTCAGGAGGCTGAGGCAGGAGGATCACTGTGAGTTAGAGGCCAGCCTGGGCTACGTAGTGAGTTCAAGGTCAGTTTGAACTACATAGTGAGACCCTGTCTCAAAAAGAAAACAAGGCAAAGCAAAACAAAACAACAACTCCGTTTCTCAGTCACACTAACCTCATTTCAACATTTCAAGCCTTTGATAGTCACACATAGCTAGTGGCTGCCATACCGGGGTTTTGGGGGGTTCTTTTGAGACAGGGTCTCATTGTGTAGTTCAGGCTGACTTTGAGCTCACTTTGGAGCCCAGGCTGACCTTGAACTTGCAATGATCCTCCTGCCTCAGCCTCCTGAGTGCTGGGACTACAGGCGTGCACCACCATGCCCGGCTTGGCTACCATGTTGAAGAACCCAAATAAAAAACATATTCAGTATCACAGGAAATTCTATAGGATAGAAGCGGTCCTTTCTTTGTAATGGAAATTGAAACAAAGGAAGCATATTCTGAATGTGTCCACTTAGGCCATATGCAGAGATTGTAAACGTTCCTCTTCCTGGCAGGACCAGGTAAATTCCTTTGCCTTAAATGTAACCTTGAATTCCTGGGGGCCTTTATTAGGATTTGTTTTGGGAAGGAAGTTGTTTTGTGGGGGGTTTTGTTTGTTTCATTGTTTTGTTTGTTGTGGAGACTGACTCTAGTGCCTCACACGTGCTAGGCTAGGGCTCTACCACCAAGATCCATCTCCAGCCCTTCTTTTTTTTGGTCTTTTTGAGACGGTCTCGCTCTGCAGTTCAGGCTGGCCTTGAGCTCACTTTGTAGCCCAGGCTGGTCTCAAACTCGCAAGGATCCTCCTGCCTCAGCCTCCCGAGTGCTGGGATTACAGGTGTGCGCCACCATGCCCAACGTTTCAGGCCTTTTTTAAGATCTTGTGTCTGATGAAGTTGCTCTGCTCAGATTCTTTGCTAATTTCAGTTACTCCAGTGTGTTTGGAGAACCAAGAAGTTGCTTCAGTAGATCTTGTTTCTGGGGCAACAGGAGTCAGAGCATTTTCTCAGGTGTTCTCCCTACCACCTACTAGTTACTTCCCCAAAATGTCAAGAAGCTCATTTATTGTTTTGTTTTCTGTCTTTTTGAGACAGGGTCTCGCTTTGCAGTTCAGGCTGGCCTTGAACTCACTTTGTAGCCCAGGCTGGTCTCAAACATGGAAAGATCCTCCCGCCTCAGCCTCCTGAGTGCTGGCATTACAGGTGTGTGCCACCACACCCGGCTTAAGAAACTCATTTATTATTTACCAATTTTCACCTACACTGAAGATGAGAAGGGCAGAACTTGAGTCCTTGGTGGCTCAATTTTGCTGGTAAATTAAAAACCTCTGGAGACCTTGTCCTGTATGTGATGACAGCTTTCACTGTTGCTCAAACCATTTTGAGTGGGGCCTTTGGCAGGTTCCACAGGGAAGTTCCATGGGACAGGCCATACATCCACACACCGGGTGGCAGGTGAAACCCAGAAAGGGCCGGAGGGACCAATCGCACAGACCTCTGGCAGTCTGCCTAGAGCTTCTAGGAAAACCATGGTTGGTGGCCGTCCTGCTCCGGAGGACAGGGTCCGGGCGTGGGACGGGGTTTGGCACTCAGGAACCAAAGAAGAGGACCTGGTTTACACTGGAGCTTCAGCTTTTGACGTCACTGGCTGAGTTACTCATTACAAGTCTGTGGACATTGGGCGAGAGGAAGGGCAAGCGGAGCGGTAGAAGGCACAGAGCGCCCGTCTCCCGGGACTCCTCCTCCTGAAACTTTCCCCAATCCCCCTTTGCGGTGCGATCCCCGCCCTGCTTCCCAGGGTCCGGGTCCTTCCCACTGACGTTTCCCAGAAAGCAGAATTAGGCCCTGGACATAGGCCGGCTCCGCCCAGTGGAGATCTAAGCACTGGGGGAGATTGAACTCCACAGCCTCCTACTCCAGGTTCAGCTTTCCGCTCCAGCGCTGTCCTGAAGCCCGATGCTTCTTCTGGGGTTAACAGAGGTGCTGGTGACGCAGCAGAGCAGAAGAAGGGTCACATAGCATGCGTAAGGCCCTGGGTTTGAGCCCCACTCCCATAAAACAAGAAAACATAAAAAATAAAAATGGACCTGAATCAGAATGTCCTGTAGAAACATCTTGATTCATTCAAATCCACATATTACAAAGGCATAATAGGACTTCATCATGCCCTGCATGACACTCTTTACCTTCCTTGTTCACACCGCAAGCTCACACTCATTTTCTAAGACCCATTTCTTTTTTTTTTTTTTTTTTTGGCAGTACTGGGGATTGAACTCAGGACCCTGCGCCTGCTAGGCAGGCGCTTATTCCACTGAGCTATATCCCCAGCCCCTCTAAGACCCATTTCAGATGAGCATGGTGGTGCATGCCTGTCATCCCAGCACTCTGGGAGGCTGAGACAGGAGGATCCCAAGTTAAAGCCCAGTTTGGGCAAATTAGTGACTTAGTGAAGTCCTGTCTCAAAAAAATGAGTAAAAAAAAAATAAATAAATAAAAAAAATGAGTAAAGGGGGCTGGAGATATAATTCATTGTGAAGGTAAAACAAAAACAAAAACAAAAAAAAATAACCAAACAGACCAAACAAAACAAAACCCTGACCAGCTTAAATAGCATCTTCCCTATGGATATGACTGTGATTCCCAACGGCACTTCCCCCACTGTCCTTTGTCCCCTCTCCAGCACACCTTAGACACTCCCTGCTGTCTTGAAATTGACAGTCATTGGTTTGTGAGCCTATTTCTCCCTCTGCGGCTTTTTTACCTGTAAATTTTCTGTACAAGTCATAGAGGAAGACCTGACTAAATATGTATTAAAATAAAATGAGAAAAAATTAAACGAGAAGAAATAAGACAATAAAGCCCCTTTTTTTGGTCTTTTTGAGACAAGGTCTCACTATGCAGTTCAGGCTGGCCTTGAGCTTACATTATAGCCCAGGCTGGTCTCAAACTCACAAGGATCCTCCTGCCTCAGCCTCCCAAGTACTGGGATTACAGGTTTGTACTATCACGCCCAGCAATAAAAGCCCTTTTGACCTGGGTGTGTGGTGGTGCATGTCGTCTATAATCCTAGCACTAGGGGAAGCTGAGGCAGGAGGATCACTGTGAGTCTGAGACCAGCCAGAAGTACAAAGTGAGCTCAAGTTCAGCCTGAACTGCATAGCAAGACCCTGTCTCAAAAAGACCAAAAAAAAAAAGAAAAAAGAAAAAGCCCTTTTGGAGCCTTGGTATCCACTGCGCCATGGTGTCCCTCTGCCTCTACTCTAGGCTCAGTTTCTCAGAGGCGAGGCCTTGAGGAGGTAGGCCTGCTCCCTCTGTCCAGTCGAGGTGTATAAACAAGCCAAGGTTATGTGTCTACAAGGAGAAAGACAGCCTGAGACGGGTCCGAGAACAATAAACTCCCAAACAGCCAAAGTAGAATTTAGTAGCGCTTTTAATAGTTGAGCCCAACGGCCCCCACTCACGCCTCTGTTTCAAGGCTGAGAAGTGAGAGCCCCGAGCCCATTGTATGCAGGGCTTATAAAGACAAAGACCACAATGAATACACAGGTGTAGCAGGGTCGTTGTGCTTGGGTAACTGTCCTGTTTCTGGCAGGGACGGGCAATGCTCTTTGAATTCTTTCTGAGAAAGAACAAGGAACCTTGAAACAATAATTATGTTACCATACATGGACTTTAGCAGTTTGAGGTGAATCAGGGGTCAAGCATGGGGTCAGTCTAGCAAGCAGCTGGGTACTTAGGCCATTACAAGCCTTCCGTAGCTGCTAGTGGGTCTCTAGACTAGGGGTCCAGGGCTCTCATGATGTTTTATTAACGTGCCTCCCAATAAACTCATGATTCAGACACACGGCTGCTCTGGAGTGAGTATGAGTTTGGCTGACAAAGCTGTAATTTGTTTTTTGAGACAAGGTCTCGCTATGTAGACAGTGCTGAGATTACAGGCTTGGCCCACCATGCGTGGCAAGAAAATTGTAATTTTGAGAAGATTAAGATAATATTTCCTCCAGACAATATAAACAGCCCTTATAAAAAAATAAATACTGAATTAAAAATGAGCAACGGACTCAAACAGACACATCTCCAAGAAGATATACAAATGGCCAGCAAGCATTTGAGGAGGTGCTCGGCATCTGTAGTCATCAGGGAAATGCGAATCAGAACCACTTTACACTGACAAGATGCCTATGATGACGAAGACAGAAAATAACAAGTGTTGGTCGATGTAAGAAGTCAGAACCTTCCGGGCACGGTTGAACATGTCTGCTATCCCAGGACTCAAGAGGCTGAGACAGGAGGACTGCCTCAGAGTTTGAGGTCAGCCTGAGCTACATAGTGAGTTCAAGGCCATCCTGAACTAATAGTAAGACCCTGTCTCAAGGAAAGAAAGAAAGAGCTGGGTGTGGTGGCGCATGCCTGTAATCCCAGCACTCAGGAGGCTGAGGCAGGAGGATCGTTTCAAGTTCAAGTCCAGCCTGGACTACAAAGTGAGCTCAAGGCCAGCCTGAACTGCATGAGACCCTGTCTCAAAAACACAAAAAAAGAAGAAAGAAAGAAAGGAAGGAAGGAAGAGAAAGAGAGAGAAGTCAGAACCATCATGCACTACTGTGGGAATGTGAGATGGTGCTGTCACTATGGAAACTACCCTTTCAGTTCCTTCTATGGCCAAATGCAAACCTGGAATAGCAGTACACACCCATAATCCTAGTTACTGAGGAGGCTGAGGCAGGAGGATCAGATCACAAAATCAAGGCCAGCTTGGGCAATTTAGCAAGACTCTCTCACAACCAAGAGGGCACCAGGCGTGGTGACACATGCTTATATTCCCAGCACTTGGGAGGCTGAGGCAGGAGGATTGCTGTGAGTTCAAGGCCAGCCTGAACTGCATAAAAAACTGTCTCAAAAAAAGGTAGGGGATAGGGGGCTTAAGGAGCAGCTTAGTGGTAGAGCATTCCTGGGTTCAGCCCCCAGTACTGGAGGGAAAAAAAGGTCTAAACACAGAGCTACTACATGACCCAGCAATTTCTTCCTAGATACATATCACAATGCTAAGCGAAATACCTCAAAAGGCCACATATGGTATGATTCTGCTTGTGTGAAATGCTGAGAAGAGGCTAATCCATAGAGACAGAGTAGACTTTGGGGTCTTGGGCTGGAAAAGCAGAGAGGAATGCGGGGGATGACCGCTACGCAGCATGGCATTTTCTTTCTGGGTGATGAAAATGTCCAAAACCTGTCTGTGACGGAGGCGCGCCATTCTGCAAATACAGTAAAACCGTAGAATAAGCCACTTGTCTTCTTTCTCTCTCTTTTTTTTTTTTTTTTTGGTCTCAGGAATCTGACCAAGGGCCCTGCCCATGCTAGGCATATGTTTTACCCCTAAACTACACCCCAGCCGCGGTATTACGCACTTTAAAGGGTGAATTGCATAGTATAGAAATTACTACCAATGATGCTGCTTATAAAATAAACACCCCCCTCCCCCCAGCGGCCACAGCCAGCCGACTTCCCGTTTCCAGTTTCCACGGCAGGGCCTCTCTCCTGTTTGCTTTAACCCATTCATCTTCCCATGGACTAGAATCTACCCAGCCCGCAAAATCGCACTTTCCTTGCAAGGATGCACCAGGCCCTGGACCTGATGTTTCCTCACTGTCCTTGCCAACTAGGTCAGTGTCGGCAAGGAAAACAGCCAGGCAGCCAGGCAGCTGTTTCACAGGTGACAGCATTGGGCCATGAGAAGCAGCCAGAGAGTGCCCCATCACAGGGCTTCTATGCTAGCAAAAACACAGACCCAGGGATAAGGGGAGCAGAGTGGAAGATGCAGAAACAACTCTGGACACATCCAGCCACTTTATCTTTGACAAAGGAGCCAAACACCTTCACTGGAAGAAAGACAGCACCTTTAATAAATGGTGCTGGGAAAACTGTCTTGCCAAATGCTGAAGGTTAAAACCAGATCCTTATCTTTCACCATGCGCCAAAATAAAATCTGAATGGATCAGAGGTCTAAATATTAAAAAAGAAACACTGAGCCAGGCGTGGTGGCGAACGCCTGTGATCCCAGCACTTGGGAGGCTGAATCAGGAGGATCCTTGCGAGTTTGAGACCAACCTGGGCTCCAAAGTGAGCTCAAGGCCAGCCTGAGTTGCATAGTGACACCAAAAAAAAAAAAAAAAGAAAAAAGAAACACCAAGTCTGCTAGAAGATAGAATAGGTAGAACCCTTGAAGGCACTGGTGAAGGCAAAGATGTAACACAAAACCCTGATCCCACAGGAACTATCACAAAGAATCAACAACTGGGATCTCATCATATTAAAAAGCTTTTCCACAGCAAAAGAAACCATAAACAGAGTGAAGAGATAACTCACACATTGGGAAACATTTTTTGCCAGCTGTTCCTCAGACAAAAGACAGAACTCAAAAAAAGCCAGAGTCCCTCCCCAGATTGAAAGACCTAATCCAAAAGTATCTGAAATGAATACACACTTCTCAGATGAATAAGTAGAAATGGCAAATAAATACGAAAAAGTGTCCAACATCACTGATCATTTGAGAAACGTGAAAGAAAACAACACTGAGATTCCATCTTACCCTAGGAAGAATGGCTGTTATCAAGAAATCAGCCAATAACAAGTGCTGGCGAGGCTGTAGGAAAAAAGGAACTCTTCTCCTCTGTCGGTGGGGGCATAGACCAGTACAACCCCTGTGGGGATTTCTCAAAGAACTACAACTATCGGTTCCACTGGACCCAGCTATTCCTCTTCTTGGTATCTTCCCAAAAGAATTAAAAGCATCATCCCACAGTGATATTTGCACACCCATGTCTACAGCAGTACACAACGGAGTACTACTCTGCCATAAAGAAGGCTAAGCTTGAGACATTTCCAGGTAAATGGATGCACCTTGAGACCATCCTCTGAAGTGAAACAAATCAGACACACATGTTCAAATATCACCTGGTTTCTCTGGTATGAGAAACTGAGAGCGTAAATAAGGACCAAAATATATAATAGATGTTGAGAAATGGGAAGAAAGTGTTCAGATGAGGAGAACAGTGAGGAGGGACAAAGGGAAGAAGGGACAGGAAAAAAGGAATAGAAGGAAAAAATGGACACAGGGCTTTTGTAAATAAAGAGGGGAAGAGGGGTGGAAAGAGCGGAATGGGAAAAAAGAAGCAGCAAGATGTATCGCACACAAGTACAGGCTGCCTGGGCCGGGCACGGGGGCGCACGCCTGGAATCCCAGCACTCGGGAGGCTGAGGCAGGAGGATTGCTGCGGGTTTGAGGCCAGCCTGGGCTACAAAGTGAGCTCGAGGCCAGCCTGAACTGCAGAGCGAGTCCCTGTCTCAAAAAGACAAAAAAAAAAACCAACAAAAGAAAAACCAAGTACAGACTCCCTATGATGAATGTTATCATTATATATATATCTAAAATGTACCAATAAAACAAAGAAGTTTTTTTAAAAATGGCTCCATGGACGGGACACTGGACCCTTTCCCGGGTGGAACCTCCCACTTCCGGTCTGGGAAGAGAAGCAGGTGCCACAGAAGCAAGAATACACTTCCTCCAGGCAGCCGTGAGCTCTGGGAGACCAAGCCCTCTCAGTCTGGCCCTCGGCAGGACTCCACCTTGGCCTGGTGCTCGCCCATTCACTTCCCCCACTCTCCCTGGGGGGTGCAAGGAAAGACTCTCGCAATTCCTGTGTTGCAGTGATGAAAAGTTCAAGAGGTTAAGTAACTTGCCTGAGGTCCCTGAGTCAGCAAAGGCACCCCTTTCCCTCGGTCAATGTTCTGAGCTCAGGCCATTGAGACCTGAAGGAATAAAGCAGCTGGGCGTGATGGCACACATTTGTAATCGCAGCTCTCAGGAGGCTGAGGCAGGAGAATCACTGTGCGTTCAAGGCCACCCTGAGGCTGAGGCAGAGGCAGGAGAATCGTGAGTTCAAGGCCGGCCTGGGCTACGTAGTGAGACCCTGTTTCAACAAAACAAAACAAAATCGACCTACAAATAGACCCACTGCCCGGCCCAAGACAGCCCTGAAAGCGCAGGACCCCAAGGATGCTGGCTCCTTTAGCACTGTGGCTGAAGCTGGCTGGCTGGTGGAGGTCCCACCGGAAGGGAAATGGAAGGCAGGCAGAGCCACACTGCAGCTCTCCTCCCTGCCTGGGCTCTGCTACCTCCGGCTTCCCGGAGAGCCTGGAGAGGGGAGAGGGGCCAAGAGGGTGCGCTGTTATCCAGCGAATCTCCCCACCTTAGCTTTTCCCTTTCTTGGTGTTAAAGAGGCTGTGTCAGCAGCCACCCAGGGCCTGCTAGGTGGGGTAGTAGGTGATTACCACTAGAGCTTCTTCTTCCCCTCCTCCCCTCAGATTCTCTGCCTCTCCCCGAAGCCTTAACCAAGGGTGGGAGAGAAAAACCCTTCTTCCCTAAACATATTTAAACTCAGATTTCTCAATTTTCCTTCCTGTGTTGCAATTTCCTCTGAGCATGTGACTCTTGCTTGGCAGCTCACATCCTGCAGGCGGTGGGGACGGTGGCAGGCTTCCTCGCGCACCACCAAGCCCACTGCACTAACCCCCGGCCCTCCTGGCCCCTGTCCTGCCCAGGAGTCTCCTCTCCCCACCCAGCTTTAAGCTCCCACTGTCTCCCATGTGCTCAGTGGCAGGCAGAGGAGGGCATTTCTCCTCCGGTTTTGGGCCACCCAGCATCTGCACCTTTTCCTTATGTTTGGGGGGCTCCCCCATTTTGTGATTTTATTGGGAGGAGGCCCCCCACCTTCTACTACAGAAACCAAAAAGCTTCCATTGTTTCCTTTCCCCATGTCCTCATGTCCCCATGTCCCATCGCAACTAGAGCCCGGCCAGTGACCCCGCGCGGCAGTCCGAGGGCCCATCAGGAAATGGGTTACCCAGAATGTCTCCTGCTGCTGGCAGAAAGCGCCTGCAGATCCGGCTGGGGCACATTCACGGTTGCAGATATGATTCCATGAGGGGGAGGGAGCACTGTCCCCAAGTGTTGCCACTTCAAACCTAGTTCCCAGGCCTTAGGAGGCTCTGTGAGCTGCCCATGTGCCTTTGGGTACACTTCCTGCCTCGGTGTTAGTCTGTGGCCATGGTGTGTAGCCAGGAACTGCGACAGGTGCATGGTCACCGGGCCCAGCCTTAGCGCTCTCCAGTCCTTAACGGAAGGGAGCCAGTACCGGGGGTCCACAGCACGATTCAGGAAGGCCCGGTCCCTACCTGGGCTGTGGCAGGCCCCTCCTAACCAGGCGGGGAAGGTGGTGTGTGAGTGTGCTCAGCCTGGAGCCCGTACCCTTCACTTTAGTCTTCAAAAGCAGTGGGGCGCCCCTAGGCAGTTCGCTTCCTTCTCTCTCTTATCTCTGGGGTGATCTAGGCGTGACCAGGTTAGAAGCCATCTTTCAACATCTTTCCTGTCCTCGGGGAGGCCCCTTGCATTGCTTTAGGGCTTCGTTTGTTTTTCCTAGTGTTACTTGGGGGTAACCAGAGTTCAGGCCAGAGAGTTTGTTGGACTGTTCATTTTATTGCACACCACCAGTCTTGATTTCAGACTCAAAAAATGTCCTACCTCTAAAAGCCTCAAAACCGGAGCCCTGCAGTTAAACTAGGATTCAAACAAGTGTATTCAAGCTACCCAGAGGGACTGTGTTTCCAGAGTTGATTTCAGCTCTCCTCATGACTGGCATGCCCTTTGGTCACAGTGGGAGGGTGGCTGCAGACCAAAACCACCAGCGACTGAACCCTGGCTCTGAGGGGCTGTGAGTGACGTTCAGGGTGTTTGCAACTGACCCATCCTTCTGAGCAGGGGCCACGCCCCACGAGCCTTTACCCGCCCCTTGCCCCCTGCAGACACACATTGCACATGGGGCGTGTCTGTGAACTGTCACCTAAGAGACCCACCACAGTGGAGCCGCGGGAAGGCTGGGGCCGGGAGTAGGAAGGACACTACTGTTCGTTGTTTTGGTACTGGGACTCGAACTCAGGGGTACTGGGACTCGAACTCAGGACCTTGCACTCGCCAGGCGGGGCGCTTGCACCAGTGAGCTCTATTCCCGGCTCCAACACTGCTCTTTATTTTCTGGAATACTTTGCCATGAGAACACTTATTTTTTTTATTTTTATTTTTTAGTTTTTATTTTTGAGACAGTGTCTCACTTTGTTATCCGGGCAAGTGGCCCTCCACCTTCGACCCGAGCAGCTAGAACTGCACCTGTGAGCTGACACACCTTAATATTTTTCAACCCCTTAATAAGTAAGAAATCACATAGATCCACTTCCATTTAACTTTACAATGGTATGATCAGGTGTTTATCCATCCTTCTCACTGAGGACATTCTGATTTTCCTCATCTTACTAGATTTTTTAAGGGAGAGTACTGGGACTCGAACTCAGGACCTTGCACTTGCCAGGCGGGCAGTTGTGCCCTGAGCTACCTCCCTGGTTCCCCTCATCTTCTTTTTTTTTTTTTTTTTGTGGTACTGGGGATCGAACTCAGGACCCTGCGCTTGCTAGCCCCTCATCTTCTTAGAGAAAGTCACCTCACCTCCCTCCGGTCCAGATCTCCCAAAGGAGGTGACTTCTGACAGACGACTAGGAGTCTGGGAAGGAACAAGGTCAGGCACAGGGGGGAAAATTGTCCCAAGCATGGAGGAAATGAGTCGCGGGGCGGGGAAATGCGAGGAGGAGAGGGGTGGTGTCGGCGGAGATGAGGCTGGGGAGGGGTCTGGTGTTCTGGGCCTTGCGGCCCCCTAAGGGCTTGAACCTTGCCCACAGTTCGGAGCACTGCACGGGTTTTAGGTTGGTGAGCGGACTGATGAACTGCGACCTGGCACACACACTCGAAGGTGCCATCACTCACGCCAGAGACCAGCTGTTCTCCAATGGGAAGGACGGACAGAGAGCAGTCGCAGCGCTGTCCCAGCGGCCACGCAGGGCGATGCTAGAGAGGGAAGCGGGGATGAGATCAGACAGTGAGCCGCAACATTTAGGAATCCAGTTCAGTTACAAATCCAAGTATTTCTGGAGAGGACCTGGGCATCTGCTGACATTTTTAACATGAGAACCCTTTTTCTCATCCTAAAATGCCTTGCAGTGAACAAAAGATAATCATGCGGCCTTAAGAGCTCAGAATTTCTAACCTTGTTGGAGAAATTCCTTAAATACAATGCTGAAAGGGTCCCTGCCCTCAGAGAGGTCGCAGCCTAGCAAAAAGGCAAGAGGGTGCAAGTTAATGTGATCATTTAGAGAAGGAGAGTCAAGGGGGAACAAGGGGAAAAAAAATATTGCATTTCTGCAACTTCAAGCCAAGTTACTCCTTGGAAGGGAGAGAACACAGGAGTCGCCAGCATTCGCCTCAGGAAGGACACCTGGGTGCCCGGGCCATGCTAAGCCTGGTGCAGGAGCCGCCCGCTTTATTCATTTCATCAAAGTCAGTAGTGGCCAACATTTCTTACAAGCAGAATATCATTTTACCAGGCTGGGGCTGCAGCACGGTGATCATCACCCTTATTTCCACTTGAGAGATGCAGGGTAGCTTCATTAACACCTACCAAGTTTACATTAAGGCTAATACAAAACAAACAAAAACCCCCAAACCATAGAGATGATTAACCACTCTAACTAAGAACACTTTTGATAGCAAAAGTGTTTGTATTAAGGCCATGTGCTAGCCAGGCATGTGCAACCTGTGGCCTGCCTTCCCTCCTTACCTTTTAAAAATGTTATAATAAGCCAGGCATTGTGGTGCATGCCTGAAATCCCAGCACTCAGGAGGCTGAGGCAGGAGGATTGCTTCCAGTTCAAGTGCAGCCTGGGCTATAAAGTGAATTCAAGACCAGCCTGAACTGCATGATGAAACTGTCTCAAAAAGACAAAAAGGAAAGTTATAACAAAAAATATGACAGATAAAAATATTTTGTTACTTATAATACATTAAATATCTATCTATCTATATCTATCTATCTACCTCTCTATATATCTCAAAACAATTCCCCTTCACACAAAGGAAACAAAGGGCAAAGGGCAAGCAGGGCGTGCCAATAATTCCAGCGCTTGTACTTGAGAAGCTGAAGCAGGAGGATTGCAAGTTGGAGGCTAGCCAAGGACTATGTAGTAAAACCTTACCTCACAGGAAAAAGAGTCAAAAAAGGCAGGCCACAGGTTGGCCACATCTAGTCTGGCTTGGTTGTCAGCTAGCATGAATCCACTGATGACCTTGATGGCACTGTTGGGAGGTGACGGATACTTGGGAGACAGAACCTAGTTGAAGGAAGTGGGTGATGGGGTGCAGCTTTGGGGCGAGATCTTATCCAGGGCCCCTGCCTGCCTGCCAGTCTCTCTGCTTCCCAGCTACCTCCACCAGATGAGCCGCTCTGCTCTGCCATAACAGTCCGCCAGGATGCTCTGCCTGGCCTCAGGCCTGCGGCAACGACAAGAGCCAGCCATAGGCTGAAGTCCCTCCAAGCAGGAGCCAAGCAACCCTTTCCCCTTGTAAGTTGATTTGCTCAGGTGTTTTCTCTCAACAGAGCAATGGCTGGCCACGGTTGGTCATTTATCTGAAAACAGGTCGCCATGGAGAACAAGACTGAACTGACACCTCAGTGAAACAACGAAGTTTATTTTATTTATTTATTTATGTATGTATTTATTTATTTATTTAGTCTTTTTGAGACAAGCCCTCGCTATGCAGTGCAGGCTGGCCTTGAGCTCACTTTGGAGCCCAGGCTGGCCTCAAACTTGCAATGATTGTCCTGCCTCAGCCTCTGGAGTGCTGGGATTACAGGCATGCACTGCCACACCCGGCTTTTTTTTTTTTTTTTTTTTTTGAGACTGGGTCTCCCTATGCAGTTCAGGCTGGCCCTGAACTCATTATGTAGCCCAGGCTGGTCTCAAAATGGAGGTGATCCTCTTGCTTCAGTCTCCTGAGTGCTGGGATCACAGGAGTGCACCCCTACACACAGCAAAAGTAGGATTTTTAAAGCTCAGCTATTTGTCTAGTTTCCTTAAACTACGAGTAACAACTGCCACTCCCAGCCCTAGCACCAAGGAAGTTTCAATAGAACCAGACTTTCAACATTTTTCTGAGCCCACTGGGTGGGTCAATGCCTGGCTGAATCTACATATCAGCATATTTCTTAAGAGGTTTTTTTTACCCCTTCCGGTTTTTTTTTTTATTCTTTGTCTTTTTGAGACAGGGTCTCGCTATGTAGTTCAGACTGGCCTTGAGCTCACTTTGTAGCCCAAACTGGTCTTGAACTCACCATGATCCTCCTGCCTCAGCCGCTCCTGAGTGCTCAGATTACAGGCATGCGCTGCCACGCCCGGCTACCCCTTCTATTAATTGAAGTATTTCCGTGCATTTGAGGGTCTGGGGAATTGGCTTCCCCACTTGGCTGACTTGTGACTAAACTAAGTTTTCCAATTTTATGGGCTTTTTGTACTTTAGATAAGAGGCAGTGGAGGGGATGAATCAGACTCAAGCCTCTGGCCCTGCCTCCCCAGCCCCACCCCGGCTATGTTTGTTACAATGAGTGCACCTTTAAGCAAGGGCTGGGTTCTTGCTGCCTCTTCCCACCTTGGTGACCCAGCCCTGCAGAGCGCTGGCCTGCCGTGGGCTCAGACTCCCTTCTCTCTCCCTCTGAGCTCCTAGGTGGCAGTTCCAGCTGCTCCTCTACCTGGGAAGAGGGAAAGCAGCAGCCCCAGGGCCAGTGAAGCTAAGGCTGTCAAGAAATCTCCAGTGTTTCTGCTTGTTTAGTACTGACCAAAATAACTTCCTGTGGCAACCCCAGCTGCAAGGGGGCTGAGAAAGGTCGGTTTGAGAGCTTGGGTGTAAATCAAGGGGCAAGGGGCTTGGAAGGTGTCAGGGCCACCCCCGCCTGCAGTGCCTGGCTGGACTCCAGGCAGAGAGGCACACAGAACTGTGGGAGCAGACGAACTAAGCCCTAGAACTGTAGGGGACGCCTCTGACCCGGCCAGGCTGTGAGACCTGGCTCTAGCTAGGAGTTCTCTGAACGCAGGTGCTAGCCGTAGCCACAGGCGGTTGTCCCAGCGGACCACACAGTCAGAATAAACCTGGCCAGTGAGTGGTCCCTGGGCCACTGCTCACCTGCGAGGCTGGGGTTGAAGGTAGACCAGTTCTACAGCAAGGCGCAAACAAAAACTGGAAAAGCAGCGAGAGAACATATCCAAGTGCCCTCTGGGTGTGGTTGAAGCTTCACCACCTGGGTCTTTTGGCCAGCCCTGAAGCCACCCTGATTGGCACCCTTGTCCTTGCTGGGAAGCAGGGAAGAAGCACTGGAAGAGAGATGGGTCTCAGGAAGGTCACCTGGTGGTGCTCACCTCTCCCTAGGGCTTCCCTGGAAGCTCAGCCCCTCTTCCTGCCCCCACTCGATTTTCCTCCCTTGGAAGCCACCGCTTCCCGCTCCCCACCCTGGGGTGAGCCTCAGGGTGCAGGCAGGAAGCTGCTGGTCCTTGAGGAAGGAGGAAGGAAGGAAAACGGTGCTGGTGTCTTTGCTCTCTGGGCTGGAGAGGGGCTGGCTGCCAACTCCCAGCCAGCAGCACCCTGGGTTTCACAGGGTGAAGCATCATTTGTCTTGAGTCAGGGGTGCCCTCTGGGGTGTTTGTAGCTAGAGAGGCACCTGGGAATGTGTAGCACCCCACAGTGTGCACCGCAGTGGTGTCAGTGGTGTTTGCCCCGAGTAGTTTTCCAATTGTTTTGTTCACTTCCTTGCTTGGGTGCTTAGGACTGAACCCTGGGCCTCTCCAGACTAAGCACGCACTCTACTGCTGAGCTACGCCACATAAAGGTCACGAGGTGCCAGGTGTGGTGGCACACACTAGTAATCCTAGCGAGGCAGGAGGCTGAGGCAGGAGGAGGCTGAGGCAGGAGGATCATTGCGAGTTCAAGGCCAGCCTGGGCTCCAAAGTGAGCTCAAGGGCAGCCTGCACTGCACAGCGAGACCCTGTCTCAAAAAGACCAAAAAAAAAAGAGTCATGAGGGTTTGCAGTGGTTTTCCTGAAACCCCAGCACCCAGACCCTCTAATCTCAGGGGCCACTCCCTCGTTCCCTCACTCAGTGAGCTGAGGCAGAGAGCACATTTTGCTAGAGGTTTGAAAAGCAGCAAGGATATGGCACTCCCAGCCTTGAGGGACTTCTGATGGCAGAGATAGACCATGAACAAGCAAACAAGAAAGAGATCAGCAGGAACCCAAAAGGCAGGGAGAGGGAAGTGCCCCTGTTCCTGTGAGAGCCTGGTGCACAGCAGAGGCCTGAAGGCACAGTGACCGCGGTGATACTGGGGAAGCTGAATTCCAGGTGAAGAGAGCAGCATCTGTAAAGGTCCTGGGACAGAACAGCCTGAGGAGCTTTAAGGCTGCCAGTGTGGCTGGCACAGCTGGACAAAGCAGGTAATGTATTGTGAACAAGGAGACCCGAGAGGAGCACCAGCTTTCCAGTTAGCCATGGAGGGGGATCTACGCTAGGCTTCATCTCCCTAAACCTCAGTTTTCTTGTCTATAAAATGGGAGATGTTGTTCTACATACTTCCTCTAAATAAATGCCAGCTATCATGATAGGTATCATTAATACGTGTACATGTTCCATACTTAGTGTCATCACTTTCCCAAAGAGGTTTTCCAACAAGATAGATGCTAGATTGGTTGTTATTTTATAATATCTTAAATGACACTGATAGCTGTGTGTACAGCTTGGAGTAGGAGGCCATGAAGACTTAGCAATCAAATGACACACCCCACCCCCTGACTCCCCGGGAAGGGGGACTTGCAGCCCTTCCTCTAGAGCTAGCTCCCTTTCCGGTCCCCAGAGCGGGGCAGGGAGGAGCGAAGAGGTTGCTGGGTCAAAGCGAGGCTGTTCTCAGCCAGAATGAGGACTTTCAGACCAGAGCAGGGGGTTTCTCTCAGAACCAACACTTCCTTCCGCTTTTTCTGAGCAATGAATGGTAAACGCACATAAGGAGCTAGACATCCTTTTCTTTTTTACAACACTGAGGGTTGAACACAGGGCCACACAGGTGCTAGGCAAGCGCTTGATCACTGAGCTATGCTCCCAGCCTGACACCCCCCCTTTTAAAAAATTTTATTTACTTATGTTTGTTTGTTTGTTTTTTGTCTTTTTGAGACAGGGTCTCACTGTGTAGTTCAGACTGGCCTTGAGCTCACTTTGTAGTCCAGGCTGGTCTCGAACTCACAACGATCCTCCTGCGTCAGCCTCCAGAGTGCTGGGATTATAGGCAAGTGCCACCACGCCCAACTTTATTTATGTATGTATTTGACATCCCTTTTAATCTTAGGTTTTGAACATGAGTCATGGGGCTCCTCAGGCTTGGCCAGGGGCTTAGGGATGGTCCCCTGACCATGAACAGGCTAAAGGGGATCCTGTCTCTGCCCTGTCCCTGCCCATACCACCCCAGTGACAGGCAGTGACACCCCTGCTGGCCCTCTTGCTGTGCAGTGCCAGCGGCTCTTCTCTGCGGGACACAGCCAGTGTCCCTGCTCTTCTTGTCCCCTGTCCCTGGCGTTCCTCACAACCTGCTGGCTGGGCCGTGGGTTTCAGATGGTTTGAGAGATGGCCACAGGCTTCCTCCCAGAGCAGCTTGTCACAGCAGGGACAAAAGTAGCCAATGGAGTGCTGTATGAATGAAACAATTACTTAGGGGTCAAAGGTGAAACGCAAAGGAGCAGTTTCCAGCCAGGGAGCGGGACAACCCAGCACAGCCCGGGCTGTGTGAGGTTGGAGAGAAGGAAAGGCTGTCCCTGCTCTCAGACAGGACAGAGCCTGACCGTCACTGAAGGCTGGATGAGGACCGGCTGGAGGGATGAGCGCTGGGCATCCAGCTGCCTCTGCAAACCCAGGATGATGGCGCCGGTCAGGTCTATGTAGCAGTCAACATCCACTGGCCTTAACACCTAGGTGCCAGTCAACCTGCCGCGACAGCCTCCTGAGTGCTGAACCCACAGGCAGGCACCCCTTGTCTTGCCACTTGTTGTTTATGTGGCTGGTGTGCTGCTGAGCCTTTTTTTTCTTCCTTCCTTTATTTCTTTCCTTTTTTTTTCCTTTGTAGTTTTGAGACAGAGTCACACTATGCAGTTCAGGCTGGCCTTGAGCTCACTTTGTAACCAAGGCTGGTCTCGAACTCACAACGATCCTCCTGCCTCAGCCTCCCAAGTGCTGGGATTACAGGAGTTCGCCACCACGCCTGGCCGCTAAGCCTTTTCTTTTCTTTTCTTTCTTTCTTTCTTTCTTTGGTACCAGGGAACTGAACTCATGACCTCAGGCTTGCCAGGCAGGCACTTGTGCCACTGAGCTACATCCTTGGCTTTTTTTTTTTTTTTTTTTTGCACCAGGAATTGAACTTGGGCCCTTGCCCTTGCCAGGCAGGCACTGTGGCCTTTTCTTTTAGACAGGGCGACACTGAACTGACCGTGCTGCGCTCTGACTTGGATGCTGCCACCTCGGGCTCCCAGAGCGCTGGGCGGGCACCGCCACTCCCAGCTCGCTCCACTCTTTCTATGCGTGTTACTCCCCTAACCCTCCCCCAGTTCCCTTTTCTTTTCTTTTCAACAGGGTCTTGCTATGCAGTTTGGGCTGTCCTTGAACCCACTATGTATGTAGCGCAGGTGGCCTCAAACTCACAGCGACCCTCTTGCCTCAGCCTGCTGTGATCACTGGCGTGTACCACCATGCCCAGTTCCAATTCCCATTTCTTTGAACTCCATCCTCACTTAAACTAGTCCTCCAATTTTTACCTGAAAAACAATGCTTACCGTAACGAAATATTTCTCAGAAGTCTCTCTGTTCGCAGTGATCTATTTCCCAAATAAATTTTCTGCTGAAATGAGAAGAGGGAGACAAGTGTGGCGGTACAGGCCTGTAACCTTAGCACTCTGGAGCTGAAGCAGGAGGAGCACTGTGAGCTCCAGGCCAGCCTGGGCTACATAATGAGTTCTTTTTTTTTTTTTTTTGGAGACAGGGTCTCGCTGTGCAATTCACGCTGGCCTTGAGCCAACTTTGTAGCCCAGTCTGGTTTCGAACGCACAGTGATCCTCCTGCCTCAGCCTCCCAAGTGCTGGGATTACAGGCCTGTGACATCACACCCAGCCTTTCTCTCTCTTTTTTAAAGAAAAAGTTTTGATGAAATGGAATTTGTGCGGCAAGATTATTTATTCACATTTATGCAGAGTATAAAACCACCTCTCAGCTGGGCATGGTGGCATAAACCTGTAATCCTAATACTGAGAGGCTGAGGCAGGAGGATCACGAATATGAACCCAACCTTGGCAATTTAGCAATTTTAGCAAAACCCTGTCTCGTTTGTTTGTTTTTGAAACAGGGTCTTGCTATGCAGTTCGGGCTGGCCTTGAGCTCACTTTGTAGCCCAGGCTGGGCTTGAACTCACAATGATTCTCCTGCCTCAGCCTCCCAAGTACTGGGATTACAGGTGTGCACCACCACCCCTGGCTAAAACCCTGTCTCAAAAACAAACAAAACCAGGCTGGGGATGTAACTCAGATTAAATGCCCTGAGTTCAATCCCCAGTACTGCTGAAAACCAACAATAACAAAGCCAAAACCATCTTTCCATATTATCTTTTTTTTTTTTTTTTTTTGGCGGTACTGGGGATTGAACTCAGGACGCTGTGCTTGCGAGACAGGCGCTTATTCCACTGAGCTATATCCCCAGCTCCTCCATATTATCTTTTGCCAAGCAATTTACCTTTGCTCACTAGGCATTACAGTGGAGAAATGGTTTATATTTTGCATAGAGGCCAAAAGCACACAGTGCATCTCTGTTTTACTCTTTCAAGAAAAATGTCTGTTTTTCTGCTTGGTCCAACCTTTAAAATCGGGTATATAACCTGGAAAATAGCTACTAACAAAGAACTCCACTAACAGGAATGAAAGTTGACCTCAGAACTTTTGTGGACTTCTGCCCTCTGCTGGACATATTTGGGGTTGCATGACCTGTAGGTCCCTCAAAGCAATCGCCAAAGAATTTTATTTTATTTACTTATTTACTTATTTACTTATTTATTTACTTATTTATTTATTTATTTTTGTCTTTTTGAGACAGGGTCTGGCTATACAGTTCAGGCTGGCCTTGAGCTCACTTTGTAGCCCAGGCTGGTCTGGAACTCGCAATGATCCTCCTGCCTCTGCCTCCCGAGTGCTGGGATTACAGGAATGTGCCACCACGCCCAGCCCACCAAAGAGTTTTAAAGTTAAAATTTGCAGAATGTTTTAGCTAAATCCCTCTTCTTAGAAGGATGATGGTGAGGTTCAATACTTTTATTTGACTTATGCAAGGTCATTCAATTAGTTACATATTTAGAACCAGTACTTAGAAATTCATTATTGCATTATAAAATACAGATATGCAAATGTTAATTACCTCTATTGGGATGAAGATAGTCTTTGGATTGTATGTAGAGAATCATTCTTTTTTTTTTGAGACAGGGTCTCACTGTGTAGCCCTACTCACTTTGAACTTGTGGCAATCCTCCTGCCTCAGCCTCCCCAGTGCTGGTATTATAGGTGTGTGGTACCATGCCTGATAGCATATTTAGAAATAGTACCAGCTAACAGACAAAGTGATAACAAAGAGCAAAAATTAGAAGTGTTTGAGCCTGAGCTGGGGATATAGTTCAGCAGCATAGTGCCTGCCTGACAAGCCCAAGGTTCTGAGTTTTATTCCTGGTACCAAAAAAAACATTTTTTTAAGCTTGGTGATAGTTGTCTTCATAATCCATATCTGCTGAGTTTGAGGCCAGCCTGGGCTACATAGTGAGTTCAAGACCAGCCTGGACAATAGCGAGACCCTGTCTCATAATCACATAATTATCTTTAGGCATTGATGATGTATGTAGAGTAACAGAGATTAATTCAAAGAATTTATTGTCACAAAAGCTCTTTTATTTTTAATATTAATTTATTATTATTATTATTAGTTTGAGACAGGGTCTCACTATGTAGTTCAGGCCGGCCTCAAACTTGCAGCAATCCTTCTGCCTCATCCCCCAAGCATGTGCAACCACCCCTGGCAACAAAAGCTCCTTTTTAGTTGCAAATTCCTCTTTCTGATTATGCTTTGTTCACTGTCCTGGAGGAAACTTTGACTAGCCACAGGAAAGAAGACAGTCAGTTCATTTGACAATGAACTCTGTTAGTAGTATTTGACAAAGGCACTGGTATGCGTGGAGGCATCCTGAGGTCTCAGCTGCTTCTTCACAGGGAGTTCCAGGTCTCCTGCTAAGGGGCTGCATTTACAGGAGGAAGCTGACTGACCAATGCAATGTGTCCAGCTGGCCCACATTTTAAAATACCCAGACGTACCCCATCGTGCAGGTGAGTAGAATATCCCATTTGAATGCATACAAGCTCTGCAGCCGTGCAGTTAGTAGCTATTTACTAGCTGTTTGAGCATAGATAAATGACTTAAACTCTCTGAGCCTCAGTGTCCTCAGCAATGAAATCAGAACACTAAATACATTCCCAGGGAATCTGAGAATGGGAGAGTGTGTGTGCAGATCCCTAGCACTGACCTGGCACAACACGGAGAAGGAGAAGGGAGGAGAAGGGAGTGCTTAATTTCTCACACAGTATCAAATGTAGCAGCTCCTCCCTGCAACCCTCATGCTGGGGATAGAACCCAGGGCGCCACACAAGCTAAGCAAGCACTCTGCCATTGAGCTTCACCGCTAACCCCAAAATACACCAGATGTTTTTTTGTTTTTCTTTTTTTTTTTTTTTTTTTGATACTTGGGATTGAACCAGGAGCTTCACATTGAGTTACACACTCAATCTTTTTTTTTTTTTTTTAAAGATGGGGTCTTTCTAAGCAGCTGAGTTGCTGAGGTTGTCCTCAAACTTGTGATTCTTCTTGCCTCAGGCTCCCAGAGTGCTGGTATTATGGGTGTGCACTACCATGCCCAGATAACACCAAATATTTTTTGTGCATGTGTCTATTTGAGACAGGGTCTCGCTATGCAGTTCAGGCTGGCCTTGAGCTCACTTTGTAGCCCAGGTTGGTCTCAAATTCGCAACAATCCTCCCGCCTCAGCCTCCCGAGTGCTGAGATTACAGGCCTGTGCCCCCACACCCGGCTAACACCAGATTTTAATAGTAAAAACTGTACTACTTTTGTTTTACTCACATGATTTGTGTATTTATCATGGAGAAATACTCAGTTCTATACTTCAAAGACCTAATCATATAAACTGAGATGGGAAAGAATAATACAGTACTTTCCAAAATAGCAAACCATCTCAACTCCAAAAATATTTGGTGGATGGGTACCAGGAATTGAACTTAGGACCTCACACTTGCCAGGCAGGTGCTGCACCACTGGGCTAAATCCCCAACTACCCCCTTCCAAATTTTTTTGAGACAGGGTCTTCCTATGTAGTCCAGGCTGGCTTTGAACTCAGTATGTAGCCCAGGCTGTCTTGAACTCACAGTGATCTTTCTGTCTTAGCCTCCTGAGTGCTGGAACTCTAGGTGTGTACCACCAAGCCTGGCCAAAATATTTTTTATCAAAAGCTTTTTTGGTTTTGCTGTGACTTCTCCAGAATAAAAAGTGTTTATAAAACTTGACCACTACTAGACGTGTTGACACGTGCTGTAATCCAAGCGTTCTAAAAGGGTGAAGAAGGAGGATCACAAGTTCAACCCCAGCTTGGGCAATTTAGCTTAGTAAGACGGTGTCTCAAAATAAAAAAGAACATTTTGAAAGGGCTGGGACAACTGGCCGTGGTGGCGCAGGCCTGTAATCCCAGCACTTAGGAGGCTGAGGCAGGAGAATCATTGCAAGTTCAAGACCAGCCTGGGCTACAAAGTGAGCTCAAGGCCAGCCTGAACTGCATAGCAAGACCCTGTCTCAAAAAGCCAAAAAAAAAAAAAAAAGAAAAAATCCACAGTTTTATGCCAGGTCACTGAGTTGTTCAGACTGCCTTGAACTTGTGACCCACGTCCCCTGCAGCCTCTGAGAGTGTTGAGATTACAGGCATGCACCATGGCCTGTGTCTTTTCTTCCCATTTTTAAGGACTACGAATGCTCCCAGCACATCACAGCCGGCCCGGGCCACCCCAGATGCCCCCCAGGGACTCCAGGAGACTTCTGTTTTGTCTGCATCAAGCTTTGGTTGTGGGTCCATGTGTGGTTGGGTGTTTTTTGACTCTGACCTTCGGCCTCTGTGGATAACTCCACTCCTCTACCACTGTTTCAAATCTGTTCCCAATTTGGTGCCTCATATCTAGACGGAAAGTCTGCAGATAGCTGATGGGACACTGCACACGCATGACCCCACCTTTCCCCCCTGTAAATGCAGACCACAGTATACCCTTCTTGGATTAGTCTGTGTACTGCCACCCGCCCCTGTGTGCTGCCGCAGAAGCCTCAACACAGCCTCTTTTAGATAGCACATTGCTGCCTATTCATCATTAGGATCTTGAGAGGAACAGGCTGAGCTGGTACACTGAGAGCTGGTGACACTGGAGGCCACTGGTGCCAACAGTGGCAGCTGTGGGGCCTGGTAACACCAGGGGCAGCGGGAAGCAAAGGGGCATTGGCAGGAGCCGTTAGATGCAGTTGCTGGCAGAATTCCAGAGCGCTGATGCGGAAGCTACTGGCTCTGCCTGCCAGGAGAGCAGCTCCGGGGGCCCGAACACCAAGCGTGCAGAGCTGCCGGCATTTGAAGCTCAGAGCTGTTAATGTGAAAAGATGTACTTTGCCTACTCATGATTTCTGTCTGAATTGAGCAAAAGCTCCCTCAGTCAAGTGGTGACGTGAATACATAGAAAAGATATGTATTTTTAAAAAGTGGTTCATGTAATTGTGGAAGACGGTAAAATCTAAAATGTTTAGGATCTTCCCATATGCGAGAGACCAGAGGAAGACCTGCAATTTGTTTTCTTGTTTGTTTATTTTTGAGAGAGGGTCTCGCTATGTTCCTCAGACTGGCCTGAAATTCTTGGACTTAAGCAGTCCTCCTTCTTCAGCCTCAAACGTAGATGGGAATTCTGGCACACATCACTGCGCCCAGCCTGAGAGCTAAAGTTTGAACCTGAAGTCAGTCTGCACACAGGGCTCCTTCTGCTTCTGGAAAGTAGTCTGTTTCTGGTAAAGACTTCAACTGATTGGTTGAGCTCACGCACCTCTTGGAGGGGGATGTGCTTTACTCAAGTTCTCCTGGGTTCAACTTTAATTTCAACTAAACCCACTGTCACAGCCACAGGTGGGGTGATGCTTGCTCAGCTATCTGGGTGCCATGGCCTTTCCAGCTTGACATATAAAGTGAATCATCACAGGTAGATCTCACAAGAAGACCCAGGAGGCTTTAGATGACTTTACAGACAACTGCAGCCACAAGGGGAAGTTGAGTTTTCCTCTTTGAGCCTCTTTTTTTTATTTGTCCCATAGGGGTTTCAAGGTAGGTGGATTTAGAGGTAAAACGGCAAGGTGGGCGTGAGGATCTAACTTCTTCTCCCTGACTCTCATGCAGAATTGCCAGCAGAGTTGAAAATGGCACTGATTAGATGAGGCATGGAAACTGGGCAGGGTGCTCTTCAGGGGTTCCCTACCCAGCACCTGCTTAGACGTACCCCAGGTTTGCTCCATCTCCCGCTTCCCTTCACAGAGCCTGTGTCTTCGAGACCTGTTCTCATTCCCAGGGCCAGGGGTCAGGGATACAGCTCAGCGGCACAAGCACCTGCCTGGCAAGTGCAAGGTCCTGAGTTCCATTCTTAGCACACACACACAAAAAAAACTCATTCTCAGGGCCAAGAGTTAGTGTGATTGGCTCAAGGCTATTTATATCTCCCTGCTATTGACCAGATTCCTGGATCTAGGAACCCAGGCTTAAGTAAATTAGCACATGGCACTTTGTACACAAGGGTGGTTCACTAAAGGCTTGGAAACCAGCTGGAGTCAATGAAGATATGTTTTTTAGAAGTTTCTGGAAACATTATATTCTGGTGCTTAAGAAATAGCTGCCAGAACTAGCTAGGCACTGTTGCATATACCTATGACTCCAGCTACTCAGGAAGCTGAGGCAGGAAGATCACAAGTTTGAGGCCAGCCTGGGCAACTTGTAAGATCCTGTCACAAAATTTAAACTTAAAGGAAAATTTGGGATGTTTTCTTTTTTGAGACAGAATCTTGTCATGCATTTCAAACCAGCCTTAAAGGGCTGGGGATATAGCTCAGTGGAATAAGTGCCTGCCTGGCAAGCACAAAGTCCTGAGTTCAATCCCCATTCAATCCCCAGTACTACAATAAATAAATCAAACTGGCCTTGAACTCACTGTGTAGCCCAGGCTGGTCTCAGACTGATGATAATCTTCCTGCCTCAGCCTCCTGAGTTGCTGGGATTACAGGCACATGCCACCACATCCGATTTATATAAAACTTTGGATGTTGCTCAGTGGTAGAATATTTCTACTAAATGCTTAAGGCTGTGGAGTCAAATTCTAGAACCATGAAAGGAGGAAATGAGAGAAAGAAAAAGAGGAGGGAAAGGATTGAGGAAGAGAGGAAAAAGGAGGAGGAGGAGGAGAAGAAAAAATAAGGAAGAGGGGAAGGATGGACGGAAAGAAAGATTTTTAGAAGATCTTCTCCTGGATACTGTCCGGTGAGACATAGGATTGTGGCACCCATCGCTGCTGTCATCAGATGGATCTAATTCACAGTTGAAGATAACAATACTCAAAGTATTAGCTATTGTTAAACTCTTGTTTTTGTTTTTGAGACAGGGTCTCCCTATGTAGTTCAGGCTGGCCTTGAACTCATTTTGTAGCCCAGGCTGGTCTCCAACTCACAACGATCCTCCTGCCTCAGCTTCCTGAGTGCTGGGATTACAGGTGTGCAGCACCACACCCGGCGGTATTGCTAAACTCTTATTATTTTGTTATAGAATTTTGTTTCACTTTTTTTTCCATTAAAAAAAGAAGCTGGGCATGGTGGCACACGCCTGTAATTCCAACACACGGGAGGCTGAGGCGGGAGGATCGTTGCGAGTTCGAGGCCAGCCTGGGCTACAAAGTGAGCTCAAGGCCAGCCTGAACTGCATATTGAGACCGTGCCTCAAAAAGATAAAGAAAAAAAAAAAAAAAAAGAATGGGAGAAACCCTAAGAACCAGAGCTGGAGCCCTGATTGGTCCTGGTACAGTTTGGATTTTGACTGTCTCCCCTTGTATTAGTCACTTTTCTTATTTTTAAGACCCAATACCCTACCCTTGCAACTTAAAGGACAAGAGGTTTACGGCGGTCCATGGTTTAGGGGATTCTGTCCATCATCGGCTGGCTGCAGGGCAACAGCGCCGTGGTGGAAGGGCGTGGCGGAGGAGAGCTGCTCGGCTTGCGCCAGCCAGGAAGCAGGAAGGGAAGAGAGGAGGTGAGGAGGGGTGCGTGCTCCCACCAGGCCCTGCCTGCTAACAGCACACTTGGAACTCAACGGATGGGTCAGCCGAGGAGTGCCGCAGCCCCACGATGCCATGGCCTTCCAGAGCCCAGCCTGTGAATGCAGGAGACTTCTGGAGCGCATTCTAGAAGTAAGGCGGAAGAGTCCTCCAGCACTTGGTCCCCAGGTGGCACCACTGGGAGGCGGGGAACCTCTGAAAGGCAGGGCCTTGTGGGAAGTGCTTAGGTCACTGAGTGCACACGCCCAAGGGGCTGCAGAGCAGGACTTCAGCCCGTCCCTGTCGCTCTCTTCCGCCTCCTGGACCATGATGCAATGTCCAAAGCAATGGAGCCACTCAACATGGACTGGAAGCTCCTAAAGGATGAGCCAAACAAACCTCTCCCTGTGTGAGTTCATTGTTTCACGGGTGTGTGTGTTGTTTCTGTAGTACAGACTGAACCCAGCAGGCTAGGAAAGCGCTCCACCCCTGGGTTACGTGTGTCCGCAGGCCCTATTTTAGGTATTTTGTCATAGTGAGGGAAAGCTGACAGGTCTACCTCCCTAGAGATGGAATTTCCTCGTGATGGGATCCAAATTTCTTTATTCTTTCTCTCTTTTTTGTCTTTTGGAGACAGGGTCTCACTGCAATTCAGGCTGGCCTTAAGCTCACTTTGTAGCCCAGGTTGGCCTCAACCTCCTAACAGTCCTCCTGCGTCGGCCTCCCGAGTGCTGGGATTACAGGTGTGTGCCACCACACCCAGCTAATTTTTTAAACCCATGTGAGTAGGGTTTCTTTTACTGTAGCAAAGGGAACCCTAACAGATACACAGTGCAGAGTGTCCTTCAAATGCTTCTGGAGTTGGCACTAAGGGATCCCTGATCGCATCCTCTCTCCCATCCGGTGGGTTGCAGACAGGCCTGCAAACAAGCAGGAAACCTGCACCCCAGATATCTGAGCTGCCAGCTATCAGGCAGCAAATTCATCCAGCAGGGGGCCTCCTCCCAAATAAGCAAACAGAAGAAAAGGTGCTGCAACTCTAAAGCACAGGACCAGCCCAGAGAACGTCTTCTCCCACCTGAAGCAGGTGTACACAGAACTCTAGAAAATGTACCGCATGGATGTTACTATTCTGTCTGTTCAGCGTTCCCTCCCCACCGCTTTCCACAGCTGACTGCAGCTACTCAAATATCTGGGCTTAAGACTCTGGCTAGGTCAGTAAGACTTCCCCAGAAAATTTTTCCTGGAGTTAGGAGAAGCTCTTTTACCGCTTGGGTTACAGAGCTGATAGAATATGAACTTAATGTTGCTGGTGTTCTTGTTTCTAACCAAGGACAAAAGGCCAGCTGTCGTAGGAGAAAATGAGCCAGGGAAGCCAAGAAGAGAGAGGAAGAGCTAAGGAGAAGTGGAAAATAGCCCCTGGCCCCCTCTCGAGGTCGCTGGAGATCTCCTATTTCCTGAGACCCCTCCTCCCATTCATCAGCGTCCCCAGTATCTTCCCAACATGACCTGCTTTTTAGAAGCAACCTCCAAAAAATAAGAAATAAAAATAAATTTAAAAAAAATCTACTTCCAGCTGATTTGTTCTTCTTGTGTCTGAAAGGTTCCGGACAACAAAGCTGCTGCTTCGTGATCTCATCCGGCCAAACTGCAGGGAGCATAGGCTGATACGAAGCCGAAAGTCCGAAGGTGGGATCCCTCTGAGACCCAGAAAGAGCCTCCTGAGCAAGGAGGAAGCACAGGAAAAGCCACGGGGAGGTGAAGCTGCTGAGAGTTAATGTGGTGAAGACGAGGCATTCACCAAGAACTCACAGGAGAAACAGCAGAAATACAAAATGCAAAATCCTATGGAAGCCGGGTGTGGTGGCACACACATCTGTAACCCCAGCACTCAGGAGGCTGAGGCAGGAGGATCACTGTGAATCTGAGGCCAGTCTGGGCTCCAAAGTGAGTTCAAGGCCAGCCTGAACTGCATAATGAGGCCCTATCTCAAAAAGTCTTAAAAAAAAAATCATATGGAGGACTTGGAACTTACTTGGGAGATCCAAGGTGGACATCCAGCTCAACAATCCTTTATGGAAAACCTTTGGAGTCAGATAGGCTTCTGGAGTCAACATCTGGGAGGCATTTATTTATTTATTTATTTATTTATTTATTCTTAGTACCAGTAATTGAACTCACAACCTCAGGTTTGCCAGGCAGGTGGTTATGCCGCTGAGCTATATCCCCAGCCCTTGGGAGATATTTAAGAAAGATGATGTGACGTTATACATACCCTCCTAGTAAGGTCTCGGTCAGTATTCTATAATTAAAAACACTAATGTAAGCAAGGTATGGTAGTATGTGCCTGTAATCCCAGCATTCTGGGAAGCTGAGGCAGGAGAATTGCAAGTTTAAGCTGAGCTTGGACAATTTAGCAAGACTCTGTCTCAAAAAAAAAAAAATTAAAAAAGGGTTGGAAAAATAGCTCAGTGTTAAAGCCCTGCATCCAATACTCAGTACCACAGTAAATAACTAATTAAGTAGTGATATTTCCATAGGAAAACACAGGGAAATAAATCAAGGTGCTAAATACTCTCACTTCATGGCAGGTCAAGGTTTGCTGCTAGGTAAGTGGTGCTGACTCAAGGGAGATTTTTGGTTTTCAGTGTTAGGACTCTAGGGTTGTGGCTAAAGGGCCCTGTGGGACTCCCTGAAGCCTCAGAGGCACAGAACTGGTAAAAACAGCAGTCATCAAAGAAACATGCAACTGAAATAATATAATTTGGAAACTCAGAAAGTCACAGATCACCAGGCACAATTAATTTGAACAGGGTCTAAATGCAGTCTGCTCATATTTTAAAATCTGAGAACAAATTTGTAACACAGAAATTTCTAACACATAATTTATTGCACTGATTTAATTAGTTTCCATACTAAACTTAGTACTTCAAACCCAGTAAATAACATTTTCTACAAACATACATATTATGTTTGTAAAACCTGGCTAGGGGAGGGAGTTGTAGTTTAGTGGTAGAACACTTTCAGGGCAGGCTCCAGGTTTAATTCCCAGCACTGTAAAAATAAATAAACAAATGTTGACCATATAAAATGTCCTACAGAAATACTCATTTAATTCTGAAAAATAATTTGACCAAGACTGTTCCTCTGAGAGGGAACGGGTTGGGATCCCAATGCAGGACTCCACCTCAGTACTTTGCCCAATAATTTAATATTCTCCCAGGATAAGTAAACAGTAATTTATGTCCAGGTACTGATCCCAGAGATAATAAGTACTTTAACTTGGTGGTTAAGGCGACAACTGGCTTGATGCCTAGAACAGTGTAAAGATCCAGTAAAAGTTCAGCTAATGAATGAATAAGGAAGTGAACACAGGACCCCAAAAAGACTCACCATGGAATTGGCTACATGACGTGGAATAACTGAGAGGCACACTTTTTTAGAACGTGTCCAAGACACGGTTGCTGGAGACAGCTGTTTCTTTACGAAGAAAGTGAGGTAGCCAAACAGCCATTAGAAGCCATTAGAGGAAGCATTAAGGGAAGGATATGCAAGCCACCAAAGTGCTGGAGAACTTCCCCAGGGTGACAGGGATCAACAGGAGACAGGGGCTAGAAAGCCTTAATGGTCTCCACTGACTCTCCCTCAAAACTTTTAAAGCTTCCCCCGCGCTGACCAGCCCCAGAGTAATGCACCTTTAATTCAACTTCTGATGCAGGGAAATCAATAGTGTTGCACCGCAGACGGGTTATTACCCCTAATCTGAAGTTTAACACATAAATAAATAAGTCATACACACAAACTACAGCACTTAAGCGTTCAATTTAGGGGCTCATGCTCTCCCACAAATCGAAGTATTCCTTACATCTTATTAAATATTTCACATGCTAAAATAGTTTAAAGATTTTATTTTTAAATCTGGACTGGAATTGCGTGGAAAAAAATTTTTTTTTGAAGTAATAGCGATGACCTTGGCTTTAATGTTTACAGTACATGAGCTGTTCCCACAACTTGCCTTCATTTGATCTTTCCTCCCCAAAGTCTTGTGAGTTAGGCAGGACAAGTAAAGGCGTTTAACAGAAGAGGAAGCCAAAAGATGGGACCAGCCCAAGTACAAGAGGCGGGGGTCTCTGACTTGGGGTCCGGGAGGAAACCAGTCCCCACGGGACCTGGTTCTAGTCAGCCCTGAGGAGGGAAAGGAGGTCTCAGAAAAATGCGATGTGTGTCCACCACTGGAATTCAGGCGAGTCTGGAGTTGATGAGTTAGGTTCACCAAAACTCTTTATGTTTCATGAGTTTGTTTTGTAGGTTTTTGGAGACCACGGATGTAGACAGTGAAGTTAATCATACCCCTCAACTCATGGCGTAACTGATGTATGTTACACTTCATTAAAAAGTTTTAGTTTAAAAAATCTTGCTAGAGAGCTGGGTGTCCCAGTGCATGCCTAAAGTCCTGGCTACTCTGGAGGCTGAGGCAAGGGCTGGGATATTGCTCGGTGGAACAAGCACCTGCCTGGCAAATGCAAGGTCCTGAGTTTGATTCCTGGTACCAAAAAAATAAACAGAGGCTGAGGCAAGAGGGTCACTTGAGTGGAGGAGTTTGAGGTCAAGCCAGGCAACACAGAGGCGCCCCCCCCATCTCAAACAACAACAACAACAAAATCTTTTCTGAATTTTGGAATGGAATTGTACAAGTTTGCAGATTAATTTAGAGAAATCCCATGTTCCAGAACGAAATCATCTGGACTAGGCATAGGGCTCAGTGGTAGAGCACTTGACTATCAGGAACGCAAACCAAATAAACAGATAAAAAGAATTAGGTCATTTTATCCACTAACACATAGCTCAAATTTTAAGGGAGGTATTTGTCATGAGGGATAGTGCTCTCTAATTTTTTTCTTTTAATTTTCAGCTGCTTTTTTTTTCTTCCAATGTGTTTAGATTTAAGTAATAGGGTAATGCTGGTTTCACAGATCCGGTTGGGGAATTAACTCCTTTTCAATTTGCTGAACAGTATATGCAGAATTAGTATTATTTCTTCTTTAAATATGGAAGAATTCACTCATGAAGTTACCTGGCTCTCAGGGGTGTGTGTGTGTGTGTGTGTGTGTGTGTGTGTGTGCGCGTGAGCGTGCGGATAGGATTTTTAAATTTCAAGTGCAATTTCTTTAGTCAAGATAGGTTTATTTGGGTTATGTATTTTGTTTGTTTGGTTTGTCTTTTTGAGACAGAGTCTGGCTATGCAGTTCAGGCTGGCCTTGAGCTTGCTTTGTAGCCCAGGCTGGTCTCGAACTAGCAGCGATCCTCCTGCCTCAGCCTCCCGAGTGCTGGGATTACAGGCATGCTCCACCATACCTGGTTTTTTCTTTTTGAAACAAGGTCTCACTAAGTTGCCCAGGTTGGTTTTAAATTCCTAGGCTCAAGTGATTCTTCTGCTTTAGTCACCAAGTAGCTGGGACTACTGGCATATGCCACGACATCTGCCTTATTTTTGTTCATTTTGTTTGTTTTAGACAGGGTCTCGCTATATAGCCTAGGCTTGCCTCCAACTCACTTTAACTTTATAAAGTTATAACTCTATAACTTTAGACACAAGGTACTTTCATTTTCATGTAGCCCAGGCTGACCTTGAATTTGCTGTGAGCCTCCTGCCTCAGCCTCCCAAGGGCTGGTACTACAGGTGTACCACCAGGCCTGGCTCTTTTTGATTGATTTTTAAATACCCATTTTGAGATGGGCTTGTTGGTGCGTGCCTGTAATCCCAGCACTCAGGAAGCAGAGACACCTCAAAGTTGAGGCCAGCCTGGGCTACATAGTGAGTTCAAGACCATCCTGAAATATATAGCAAGATCCCGTCTCAAAAAACAAAAGCAAAATGACTAAATACCCATTTTGTCTCTCTACTACCTCTTTCTCATGCTGTGTTGAAATACTTTGATTTTTCTTTCACTTGCTCTCTCTCCTATGATGTCTTTTGAAGAATTGTTATTTTCTTAATTTCCTGTTATATTTTAATATTTATAATTTAATTTCATATCTATTTCATTGATTATTATTCTCTTCCATCTTTTTTCTTTAGGTTTACTCTTTTTTAAAAAACAGTTCATTTAATAAAACTCTTTCCAGCTTTCTTATTAATATATTTAAATTAATTCCCCGCTATAACTTTAGACACAAGATACTTTCATTTTCATTAAATATAAGATTTCATCTCATTTCATAAGATTTCATTTTCATTTTCATTAGATATAAGTATTTTCCTTATAATCTCTCTTTTCTTCAAGAGTTATTCAGATATGTGTGTTTTGGTTTGCAGTTGTATGGGACTTTTAAAGCTGACTTTTTTAGTTCATTTTTAATTTTATTACATTATAGTCTAGGAAAGTCTGCGTATCAGTTCTTGAGATCTCACTGAGATTTTCTCTCTTTTTTTGTCCTTTTGAGACAGGGTCTCGTTATGTAGTTCAGGCTGGTCTTGAACTCACTTTGTAGCCCTGGCTGGTGTCAAACTTGCAGCGATCCTCCTGCCTCAGCTTCCTGAATGCTGGGATTATAGGCATGCACCACCACACCTGGCCTCACTGAGATTTTCTTTGTAGTTTAGTTCAGGTCAATTTTTGTGAACATCTAGTTAGAAAAATATGCTGTTTTCAGCCAGACATGGTGATGCATACCTGTAATCCCTACACACAGACTGAGGCAGAAGGATTGCAAATTCAAGCCCAGATGGGGGGGATTTAGCAATTTAGTGAGACCCTGTTTCTTTTTCTTTTTTTTTTTTTTTTTTTTTGT
The DNA here is from genome assembly GCA_004027595.1 of Dinomys branickii. Taxonomy (NCBI): domain Eukaryota; kingdom Metazoa; phylum Chordata; class Mammalia; order Rodentia; family Dinomyidae; genus Dinomys; species Dinomys branickii. Next base: position 33,997 of record PVLD010016832.1, read on the forward strand.
CATTTTGAGACAGGGTCTTGCTATGTAGTTCAGGCTGGCCTTGAGCTCACTTTGCATCCCTGGCTGGCCTCGAACTTGCAGCGATCGTCCTGCTTCAGCCTCCTGAGTGCTGGGATTACAGGTGTGCACCACCATGCCCAGCTGAGACCCTGTTTCAAAATAAAAAAATAAAATAAAAAAGGTCTTGGGTTCAATCCCCATGACTAAAACAAAGTAGTTTCTTATGAGTGAGCAATTCTACATATGCTGACCATATTGGGTTGATTCCGATCTTTACCCAGGTGTGTCTCACTAACTCTGATCTTGCTATATTTACTGTTGTACTGTGATGTAGGATTTGGGTCATAGCTTATTACATTCTTCTTACTTTTCTGTCGTTTTTTTTGTTATTATGTATTTAGACAGCAATGAACTCCAGTAACTTACTTCAGTGCCTTCATCAGAAAACATTGTCTGGGCCGGGCATGGTGGCGCACGCCTGTAGTCCCAGCACTCGGGAGGCTGAGGCAGGAGGATCACTGTGAGTTTGAGACCAGCCTGGGCTACAAAGTGAGCTCAAGTCCGGCCTGAACTGCAGAATGAGACCCTGTCTCAAAAAGACAATAAAAAAAAAAAAAAAGAAAACATTGTCTGGCTACATCCCAGCAGGTCTTCAAAGCAAGTGTTTTGTCTCGTTTGGTTTGGTTTGGTTTCATTTAGTTTGGAGACAGGGTCTCGCTGTGCAGTTCAGGCTGGCCTTGAGCTCACTTTGTAGCCCAGGCTGGCCTTGAACTTGAAACGATCCTCCTGCCTCAGCCTCTCAAGTGCTGGGATTACAGGTGTGCGCCACCACACCCGGCTCATTCTCTCATTTAAAAAATAACTTAGCCCAATACAAAATTCTTGGGCCAAAATTCCTTTCTTTCAACACCGTGAAACATCTCCCTAGTGTCTTGTTGCATCCTAGTGAGAATTTTGACCTCGGCCTAATTCTTGTCGCATGAAGAGAGGATGTGCTTTTCTCTCTGAGGAGCCCCCTGAAAACACAGTCTGTTTTCTTCACAGTTTCATCTCTGATGCCCGGAGCAGTGCCTGGCTTTGGCTCTCAATAGCATTTCCTAGATGAAGAAGATGAAGCTTCTGCCATTCTGCCACCAGGATTGGTGATCTTGGCAGTTGCAAACTCGCACTGCTAAGCCGGGCCAGCAAGCGTGGTGTGATTTAAAAGGAAAGCCACAGCGAAGCTTCCTGTGCACAAGACGACCACGTGAGACAATGGCCCCATGGTTCAGCTTCAGGATGACATCATGCTCCAGCAACAGATGATAACGGCCAAAAATTAATTGTCAGGATGCACTCCCTGTTCCTTCCTCCCTTTTGGGAATTTAGTTCAGCCTCTCCTTCCTCTGGGGTCCTTTCTAGCTTTTTCTCTTATGTGCACTAAGAAGAAGGTCTCTGGCCACAGTGAGCAAGAGAAGGGGCTGAGGAGAGACAAGAGGACTCAGGGTGGCAAATCTGAGAGAGGACTTCTGCCAACACTTCTCTTGTTAGTAATTTACATCCAGGCGGGCGCTGTGCTGTGGAGCTATATCCCCAGTCCCTCTTCTTTTTTTGTCTGTGTCTTGAAATCTGAGTAATTTCTTTTACAGTGTGCACAGTGTGTGGCATATTAATCATTGTTATTCTCATTATTTGTTATGAAATTATTTTCTTTCATGAAAGAAGAGTGCTTTGATATATATTTTCTTTATTAATATCTGGTTGCATTACAGCAAAATATTTTGAATAATTATATTCCTCAAATTTTATCTCAGCATGATGCCCTGAGTATTTCCTTCTTCTTTTTTTGAGGGGGTGGGGTACCAGGAATTGAACTCAGGACCTTACACTTGCCAAGAAAGGTGCTGTGCCACTGATCTATATCCTTGGCCCAGTATTTCCTTCTAGGTGGAATATACCTCCTTGCCTTTCAATACATAGCTCAGACATTACCTCCACTGGTCCTTTTTTTCCCTTTCTTTCTTTTTTTTGAGACAGGGTCTTGCTATGCAGTTCAAGCTGGCCTTGAGCTCCCTTTGTAGCCCAGGCTGGTCTTGAACTAGCAGCGATCCTCCTGCCTCAGCCTCCTGAGTGCTGGGATTACAAGCATGCGCCACCACGCCTGGCCCCTCCATTGGTCCTAGGATAATAATTAGAAACTCATCCATACATTGTACTTGAGCCCGTACGTACTAAAAACACGCTCCCTTTTCCCCAGCTGATATATGTAATCTTTGGAAGGGCCCTCGAGGACATGATCTGATGCCAACCAGGGCTGGCAGTTGTTCGAACAGCAGTGGATCTCAACCCCAGCTATGTGACAGAATCAAAGTCCAGATCAATTAGATCAGCACCCTGGGGTTCAGGCTCAGACATCATGATTTGTAGAAGCTTCCCAGCAGGTGTAAGAGCAGCCAGGGTCAAGAATCATTGCTGCAACATCCCTGACAAGTGGAGAACCGAGAGGTTGCACACGTAATACAGCACAGATTGCAGACATACAGGTTCAAACCAAAGCTCAGAGACACCAGGCGTATAACTGCACAAGGTAGTGGGCATTTCTGTGCTTTGGTTTCTTATCTCTGCAACGAGAATAAGAACAACAATAACCTCTTACAGGGCTTGTGAGGCTGACATGAAACCAGGATTAAGCACTTAGCATAATGTTTGGTGTGTAGTCAGTACTCAGCGTTGGTCTCAGGGTATAGGGTGGCGGTACAGCACTTGGCCGGCCTGCACGAGGACCTGGGGTCCCCGCAGCACCAAAACAGGTAAATAAATAAGTGAACACATAAATAAATAAGCCAACCTTGAAGGTGACCACCACTGTCACCGTGCAGCCGCGTGCCTCGGAGTACTGTGTCCTTTCCGCACTTGAGCATTGTAGAAATGACCTTGGAACTCGTAAGCCTAGGTCATTACAAAAAAGACATTGCAATTTTTTTTTCTCTCTTTCTTGGATTGTTTGCTCTGGGAGACACCAGCTGCCATGTCATGAGGTCACCCGAATACTCCACGGAGAGGCCCACAGGAAAGAAATTGAGGCCTCCTGCCAACAGCCACGTGAGTGCGCCACTCTGAGTCAGATCCTGCCACGCCAGTCCAGCCCTCAGATGACCGCAGCCCCGGTTGGGATCTACAGATTGACACGAGATTCAAAGACAGCCACCCTTCTGAGCGGTTCCTGAATTGCCCATATAGAACTGTGTGAGATAATCAATGTTTAGGGTTGTCGTCAGCTGCTAAGTTGTCGAGTGATTTATTAAGCAGCAGCAGAGGACTGAGAGACGCAATAGAGTGGTCGCCATTATTATTATAAAGTACTTCCTACTTTTGAGCTGAGATCCACTTTCTTGTACTCTCCACCCTCTTTTCCAGTTCCGTCTTTTCGAGCCACATGGAAAGCATAAAATCTCTCTTCCTCATGGTCAAAATGTTTGGCGATGGTTCTCATGCCAACGGTTGAATTCATCAGACGTTTGCTGGAGAACAGTCGCTGGGTCAAACTCTAGGAGAGCAGTGGGCTGGGGTCTGCTCAGCTGCACACTCCAAATGCTGCTGTACGGGAGAGAGGCTGTCATGAGGGCGTCTAGCTCCCCCATGCGGGGAGAATGCTCCCCACAGAGGTGGGACCTGTTTCGCTTAGAGAGGTGAGAAACCTTCGCTAAAGAGATGGCTGGAACCGAGGCCTAAGATAAGGAGTTCACCAGGTAGACTAGAGGAGAATTTTATTTTTTAAAAAAACGAAGTCTCACTATGCAGTTCAGGCTGGCCTGGAACTCACAACAATTCTCCTGCCTCAGCCTCCCAAGTGCTAGGATTACAGGTCTGTGCCACCACGCCCCCAGGTGGGGAAGAATTTCCAAGCAGAAAATACAGGGAAGAGAACCCCACCCCTCCCCTCCTCCCTCTTCTCCTCTCTCCCCCTCCCCTCTCCTTACTTTCCAATAGCAGGGATGGAATCCAATCCCTCTACTACTGACCTATATCCCCAACTATTTTTATTTTATTTGGGGACAAGATCTTACTAAGCTCTATAATCTGGGCTCAATGTTGCAATTGTCCTGCCTCAGCCACCTGAGTAGCTGAGATTGAAGGCCTGTGCCTCTGTGCCTCTGTGCCTGGCCTCTTAAATTTTTTTTTTTTTTTTGACACAGGGTTTTGATATATAGTTCAGGCTGGCCTTGAACTCACTTTGTAGCCCAGACTGGCCTCAAACTAGCAGCGATCCTCTTGCCTCAGCCTCCCAGTGCTGAGATTACAGACAATATGTGCCACCATGCCCGACCTCATGCCTGGCCTCTTGTCCAACTTTTAAATTTATTTTCAGCACTGGGAATTAAACCCAGGGCCTCCAACTTGCTAGGCAAGCGCTCCACCATGCAGCCTGTGGTCCAATTTTCTTTTCTTCTTTTTTTTTGTATCAGGAATGGAACTCAGGACCTTGCACTTGCCAGGTAGGCATTTGTGCCACTGAGCTATATCCCCGGCATGTGGTCCAATTTTCAAGGCTCCCCATTGCCACCCCCCCCCCCCCCCCCCCCCGCCTTGGTGACTGTACTCAAAACACACCCTTTCCTGTCACACGATGCGCAGCAGACAGAGCCGGCTCCTGGGGTGGTCTGCCCAGCCGAGTGGAGCTGGCTCTCAGAGGCCACTGGGCTCAGGCCTGCCTGCAGCCGCGCACCACATCCTCCAGCTGACTCACAGGCATTGGAACTGCAAGTCACTTTTCACACACACGCTCTGGTTGCCCACCTCTCCCCCAGCTTTCTGCTTTTGCTGCTGTTTCCTTCTTACCATTTTTTCCCATAGGTGTTTTGAAGTTCAATAATGCGATCTATGCAGACTGCGCCTCTCAAGTCCTGGTTGGCAGGGGCCTTGCGGAAACCAACTGTCCCACCAAAAAACCCACTTTGGAACACACCCTGGAAACAGAAAACCTCTGTCATTCTCCAGCCTCTGGCTGTGGTCAGGAGTGATTCAGGATCCCTGCTGCACCAATCAGCCTCCTGAGATTGAGGATGTGGCTCGGGTCTGAAGCTGCCTCAGTGCAGCAAGGGCCTCGGACTATGGGCTGCGGGGCTCTGCGAGAGCTTGACAGACAGACAGACAGACAGACAGAAAGAAGGCAACTGGAAGAGGATGTTTGCCTCTTCCTCAAGGCTCCTACCTTCCCCCATCACGGAGAACTGGGCCCCTGTCTCGGTGGGACATTTGGCTGTTTACCTTCTTAGACCAAGCCTGACACAAGGATTCGCTCAGTTTTTATTCTGCCCATAAAATGACCACAGCAAGGGGCTGAGCTGCCATTGCTAAATTTCCAAACTCTGATCTCCTGTCCCATTTCTCTACCGTTTTTCCCCATCAGTGGCTTCTAACTGAAAATACAAAGGAGCAAAATTACCTGGAACCGCCAAAGGCCGCATACAATCATTCATCCATGTATGTGGACATGGATGTAGTCATTTATTCCTTCAAGTAAGCATTTAGTATCTGCTGTGTGCCCGCACAGTGCCAGGTGCTGGCAATCCAGTGTGAAAAGCAGGTTCTGACACCAAGAAGCCACAGCTCTGGGAGGAAGTCCCGCGGTACTGGAAACAGGTCAGGGGAGACGGAAACAATAGAAAAAGTACTTGACACAGCTTAGGGTAGAGTTAGAAAAGGCATCAGGTAAGATTACCTGGATGTTAAAGGAGGACTAAAATGTACCCATGGATAATAAGTTACTATAGCATCTTCTATGTGCTAAGCACCACAAAAGAATCTTCACACATATAATTTCATTTTAACCCTTGAACCACTTAAGAGGTAACTATCTTTTTTTTTTTTTTTTGTCTTTTTGAGACAGGGTCTCTGTGCAGTTCAGGCTAGCCTTGAGCTCACTTTGTAGCCCAGGCTGGTCTCGAAATCGTAATGATCCTCCTGCCTCAGCCTCCTGAGTGCTGGGATTACAGGCGTGTGCCACCACACGCAGTTAGGTAGCTATCATAATGATTCCACCTTCACAAATGAAGAAAGTGAGATTTAGAAAGTTCACCTTGCTTATGCTCTTTACTGAAAACAAATAACAAAAGTGAAATTTAGACTTAGATTTTCATGACTCTAAAACCTATTCTCAGGCAACCCACTCGGGCCCTCTTCTGTGCCTCCCTTGGACAGAAGCTTTGTTTCCCTCAATAAATATACGTTGCTCTTAACTTCTGTTGTTCCTAAAATTCATTCTTCGACTTTTGAGAACACAAACTCATCCCAGATATTGTTCAGGTTGGGAGTTTTTATTCTCCTGTCATTTTAAGGTCCCCACCAAGATCCTTGGATGAAGACTTGGGAAATTCACAGTCAAAGTCACTTACTCCTCTCAATTCTGTCATTAAGCAATGGAAGATGTTTGGTCCTTACACATTGAAAAAGAGCCATTTAATATTTTTCTGCACATGTGTCTGGCCTACCTATCCCCTAGAGCCAAAATGGAGTGAAGAGAGTCCCAGTTTCTCTTTGCTTTGAAGATCCTCATGACCAGGCCTCTCAGGTGATGTGGACAGTGCTTCCGCATTAGTTCAGGGATGGTCCACATCATTCTGGGACCAACTTGGGAAGGAGCATACGCTGTGATCCTGTCAACTGCTTCAGTGGTCAAGACAAGAGCCCTGGACTCTTGGATACATCACACCAGACTCAAGCTTTGAAAACCAGAGACTATGGCTGAGGATCTAAAGCTATACGCCTACCCAAGATAAAAACACCTGGTGTCTATCGAGGCCTTCAAATAGACCCTCCTGAGAGTATCTCTGACTGCCAGTCAATAGCTATGACCCCTTTCAGTCTAAAAAAACCAGAGCAATCATCACCTGTTACTCTCTCATGACAGTTTGGGTTACTTCTTCAGAGAGGGGAATGTTATAGGAGGCCGAGTTAGGTAGAAATATTACAGGCAGACAGGGCCAGGCCCTCGAAGGAGCCACATGAAAGACAAGATACCTTGCAAATGGAGATGTGTTTGCTGCGGGCCAGACCTCAAGACAAAGGACTAAACAAAGGCACCCACATACCTCCCTAGGTGTGAGCATCAGGAGTTGATATTCTAAATAGGTAGTGACCATCTTGAAAATGCCAGGGAGAGTTGCTAGCCCAATCCTGTACAGGAAAAACCCCTGTTCTGTATTCATGCCCACTCGCTACGTGACTGGCTTCCCCATTTGATCCCAGTTTACTCAATTTTACCTGAACAGTTACACTTGTAATCTTATTGGCTGGCCATAATTTTGTCCCACCTCATGCCGACCTTGTCATTTTCCATTATTCCCCTATCTTGAACCTGCCTTACCACGTGGTTTTGCCCTATAAAGTCCCCAGAAAAAGCAGGTTCCTTGGCAACCCACTCTGGCCCGCTTCTGTCCTTCTCTTGGACAGAAGTTTTCTTTCTCTCAATAAATATATTCTGCTCCTAAAAACAAAAAACAAAACAAAACAAAAAACTGTTCTCTTACTCAGGGCTGGCTGCTGTGTATGGTTGTGCCGTTTGTGTACTACACACTGCAGAGATAGCCCTGGTCTTAACAATACATTGTGCATGGGTGGTATACCTGCAGGCAGAAGTCTACTTTACAACAGTATGAGAAACAACATGTGATCAGGGAACTGACTCTGCCGTGTTCTGGGGCTAAAGGACTCCTTGACAAGGGAACTCCTGAGAGTGCTTAGCTATTGCAGAGCTAGTTATAGTGTCTTAGGAGAGCTCTTGGTGTTTTACATGTGGTGTACACACCGAATTTTTCCTTTTTATAGAGCTGGGGAGCTGTCAGCCGTGTGTGTAGAGTTCCCTTGTGAACTCTTGGCCATGGAGACTTTCAAATGCCTAGGACAAGAGGTCTCAGGCTCCAAAGTGCTCAGTGTCCTAAAAATGGCATCAAATTATATTTTATGCTTAGGCATCAAATGGAGTTCAATGTCTAAGCCACCCCAACTCCTTTGTACTGCAATAAAACAAGCCCAAGAAACCGGACACACCCAGGATATCTTTGTCCATTTTTTTTGTTGCTAAAACAAAGTACTAGAGTCTATTTGTTTATAAAGGAAACAGGTTTCTTTTCTTTTCTTTTCATCTTTTTGATACAGGGTTTCACTATGCATTTCAGGCTGGCCTTGAGCTCACTTTGTAGCCCAGGCTGGTCTTGAACTTGCGGCGATCCTCCTGCCTCAGCCTCCCAAGGGCTGGTATTATAGACATGTGCTACCACACCTGGCAAGGAAGCAGGTTTATCTTCATTCACAGCTTGCAAAGCTGGGAAGTCCAAGAGCATACACAGAGCTGGTGTCTGCTGTGCTTCCTGTGAGAGCCTCCTGCTGCGTCTGCTCACTGTGAAGCATGGAAGGGCAAGCAGATATACCCAGTCTTGAGCAAAACACAAGGAGTGAACCAGGTGCAGTGGAGCACACCTTCATCCTGGAAGGCAGGAAGGTCACAAATTTAAGCCCAGTCCAAGCAGTTTAGTGACTTAGTGAAATCCTGTCTCAAAATTTAAAAAAAAAAAAATGCTGTGTATGTAACTCAGTGCAAAGGCCTTGGATTCTATTCCCAACTCTGCTAAAAGCAAAACAAAACAAACACACAGGGGTGGACTCGCTTTATAGCAATCCACTCTCAAGATAATTAATCCAGCCCCACGAGATCCCAAACTTGCTCTGCCTTAAAAGTCCGTCAGGCATCGTTGAGCGCTTGCTCCATCCCCTGACCCAGACACCCCACTGGGCTCCCAACACTGCTGCACTGGGGAGCTGAGGTTCCAACACAGGAAGTTTGGGGACCTCACTCAAACCACAGCACAAGGTAAATGTTTACAGTATGTCCCTCACTCCCCTGCTGGATCCCTGTAATGCTGCACCTTCGTGAGACACCACCCTGCACTTTACCAGTGAGGAAACTGAGGACAGAGACCCCAAGAAACCCATCCAGGTAACCCATGCCAGAAATGCCCACACATTTCTCATTGGTGTTTTGTTTTTGTTTTTGTTTTTTGTCTTTTTGAGACAGGGTATTACTATATATTTCAGGCTGGCCTTGAGCTCACTGTGTAGCACAGGCTGGTGTCAAACTCAAAATGATCCTCCTGCCTCAGCCTCCTGAGTGCTGGGATTACAGTCTCATCAGTCTTTCAGGCCCCACAGCCAACACACTTCTGTCCTAACATCAGGCCTGAGAGGGGCTCAGAAGAGGGAAGAAGGCAGTTTCCACGTCTCCTGGAACACTGAAAGCATTATTTGGTGGGATCTCTCTCTCCTTTTGTTTTCAAATATTTTTTTCAGGTTATCACTCACAGAGCTCATGGACTCCTCTGATGGGAAGAGGATGTTTCTGGACCTTCTATAGGCCTTTTTCTCTCTGTGTAAGTCTAGCTCTGACAGAAAGGGGAATGCACTGTTCAATGTTTTTCTGACTTGCCTCTTGGTGCCTTCTTGTAAAATAGCAAAGTCATCTTTTTATTATTATTATTATTTTTTTATACTTGGAATCAAACTCAGGACCTTGTGCTTGCCAGGCAGGCCCTTATGCCACTGAACTATGTCCCCAGCCCCCAGTAAAATTTGTTGGATTTGTACATTAGAGTTTCTTGGTTTCTTTGTGTTTTTTTTTTTTTTTTTGGTACT
>PVLD010016833.1:0-43758 GCA_004027595.1 Dinomys branickii
AGAGAGAGAGAGAGAGAGAGAGAGAGAGAGAGAGAGAGAGAGAAAGAAGGGAGGGACAGAGGGAGGGAGAGAGGAAGAAGAGGAGGAGAAAGTGCTGTGAATTTTTCTTTTATTTCTGTAATTTATATGAGCAACAGATATGTTTCAGTATTACAATTGTTAAGTTCATAAAGCCTTATTTCTTTATCATGGTGATAATTCACAAATCTTCATCCACAATAAAGTTTTAAGTACACTAGAAAGCACTAGGAATTGGTATGGGTTGTAAGACGCTCATCTCTCCTTCTGTAGCTGAGCACAAGAAGTATTCCTGTCTTTGCCTACTTATCTCTGAACCTGTTTCCACCCCGGAATGCCTGATCCTCACATAAGCACTTAGACACACTTTCTTTCCTTACTGACTCTACCAATGAGACTGAAATAAAAAATGCTCACCTGACATCTGCTCTCTTCCAGAGTTCAGATTCACTGTGGTTCTCATGAAAGCAACCAGTGCAGGTGCAGGAGGCAGCTAAACCCTAAGATCAAGGTTTATACATCTGTGACCTCCGCTGCTCTGTGAACTGCAATTATCATTTCACCTGTATAGAAAATGACTCTAGAGTTTTGGGGAACCAAGTACATCAGAGGAACTTTTCATAGCTGCTCATTAACAATGACAGCTACAACTTTCTTGTAAATGTCTCCAAAGAGACCTTTAAAGTTATGGGAGATGCTCTTAACTTTTCATGGTCCCTGAAGGTTAGAAAGAGCAAAACATATGGAGATCTTGTACATGAAGTACTGTGAGAGAGACATGTATGTCCAACTGTATTCCCTGCTTGTCTGTAGCATGCTCCTTGTTAAAATTTTATGCTTATTAGTCCCTCTGCACAGTACATAATATCGTCATGCATGATGGGGAGTTGACACATACATATAACACATGTAAATTCTCTTTTCATCCTTTTCCCCTCTTTATTCTCTTCTCTCCCTCCATCTTCTTTTGCGAAAGATCTATCTCTGTTTCCTATTATCTTTTGTCTTTCTCTTTAATTTACTTATATTTTTGCCTTTTCATGTAAGTGAAACCATGTGATATTTAAGCTTTGTGCATGATGTATTTCACTTAACCTTATGGTCCCAAAGTGTATCCAGTTGCCTATAAATGACTCAAGTTTATCCTTCTTTATGGTAGAGTAGTACTCCATTATGTATATATACCAATTTTTCTTTAAACTTACATCCATTTTATGGCTACCAAGCTTGCTCACATAGCTTAATTCTTGTGAATTATGTGTATATAGATATACCAATAGTATACTGATTTACTTCCTTGGAGTATCCCGGACTTCTGAAGTTCATGGAGGTCATATTCCTAGAGCACCCATGAATTTCAAGTTAGCAGAATCAAGATGGCGGCCGGCAGGAGCGGCGGCCATGCCAGCTTTGACTAGATCAGAGTCTAAGAGAGATGGATGTTTTAAAAATAATTGGACTCATGTGCTGTGCACACCCGGAGCCGCAGAGCGACTGCTGTGTGGGACCCCTGGGCGGGTGAGCTGTTTGCACTCCGCAACTGAATTTCTGAGTCAGGGAGGAGCTCGGCCCAAGGAGGAACATCTGCATGGCCCCTCTGCCTGCAGGGACCCCTGGGTGGGGGAGCTCTTTGCACATCTCGACCGGATTTCTGAGTCGGGGAGGAACATCTGCACGGCCCCTCTGCCTACACAGACACCTGGGTGAGGGAGCTGTTTGCGCATCCCGACCAGATTTCTGAGTTGGGGAGGAGCTCGGACCATGGAGGAACAACTGCGCAGACCCTCTGCCTGCACGGACCCCTGGGCAGGGGAGCTGTTTGTGCATCCCGACCTGATTTCTAAGTGGGGGAGGAGCTCGGCCCACGGAGGAACATGGGGGCGGCTCCTTTGCCTGCATGGACCCACGGGCTGGTGAGATGTTTACACGCACCGGCCAGGTCTCGGGGTAGGGAGTAGCTCAGCCCACAAAGCAGCATCTGAGCAGCCTTTTGAGTGGAAATCTTAGCAGAAAGCTTAAGGGACATTCCCCCAAAGAGAAGGAGCCATTGGAGCAGCCTTTGCAATGGACCTTTGCCTGGTGAACTACCTGGGTAATTTATAGTTCAATAGTTTGAATCTGATATCCAAAACTGGGAAGACAGAAGAACAAAACGCAGTCTCAGAACTCAACCACACCCAGAACAAGTCCTGGATGCGAGGATATAGGGAAACTAGGAAGCCACATACCTGCAAGTTCTGAAACGATTGCATTCAAAATAAAGAAACATCTCCATCAGGCCATGGAAGAGATTAAAGCAGAAACAAGCCACATACCTGCAATTTATGAAACGATTACGTCTGAAGTAATGAAACAACTCCATCAGGCCATAGAACAGATTAAAGCAGAAATTAGTCACATACCTGCAATTTTGGAAACAATCACATCCAAAGTAAAGAAACAACTCCATCAGGCCACAAAAGAGATTAAAGTAGAAATAATCTCTCAGACAAAAAATGAATTGAAAACTATAATGGAAGAAATGCTCCACACACATAGAGAAGAAATAGATAAAAGATTAGAAGAAAATAGGAAACACATGGAAACGTTACAAGAGCAATTTAGGAGTGAATTACGACGATTGAAGCAGGTCCAAAGAGATTGCTAGGAATTGAAAACTTCCACTGAAAGCTTGCAAAACTGCTTAAATAAAGCCGAATATAGAATTTCAGATCTTGAAGACAGCATGGCAGCTAATGAGTGTGAAAGGAAGGATCTCATAAAGTCATCAAAGATCCAAGAAAAATCAATCCAGCAGCTGCAAGATGAGGCAAAAAGAAATAATGTTCGAGTTGTAGGAGTTAGTGAAACAGCAGGAGACAACACAAATGATATAAAAAGAATATTTGGTGAAATAATAGCAGAAAATTTGCCAAAAATGGTAAAAGATACTGAAGTACAGTTAATCGAGGCATATAGAACCCCCACAAGCCATAACCCAAACAAAACCACACACAGACATATAATACTCAAGATCCCAGACATCCACTAAAAGAAAATAATATTAAAAGCTGCTAGAGAAAAGAAACACATCACCTATAAAGGAAAGCCCATCAGAATCATAGCAGACTTCTCAACGGAAACCATGAAATCAAGAAGACCATGGAGTGAGGTATTACAGATTCTCAGACAAAACAGCATACAACCAAGACTGATGTATCCTGCAAAATTATCCTTCAAATTCAATAGAGAAATAAAATATTTCCACGACAAAGAACAACTGAAGAACTTCATGAGTGCCAAACCAGCATTGCAAAAAGCACTAAAAGATATTCTAGACAGAGAAAAAAGTGACCACAATGTCAAGAACAACAATAGAAAGAAACACTCACAAAGAACAAGTAAGTAAACAGTTAGCAAAGGTAGGAAAACAACAACAAGTAAATAACATGACTAGAATAAGCCAACATATAACCACTACAACCATTAACATAAATGGCTTCAATTCACAAGTCAAAAGGAAAAGATTGGCAGAGTGGATTAAGGAACACAATCCAACAATATGCTGTATACAGGAAACAAATTTTACTCAAAAGGAAATCCACAGGCTGAAACTTAAAGGATGGAAAACAAGTCTCCATGCAACAGGTCCCCAGAAACAAGCAGGGGTAGCTATTATGTTTGCAGACAAGGTAAACTTCAAACCAAAAACAATCAAAGAGATAAAGAAGGCGATTACATACTAGCTAGGGGAAAGCTGCAAGAGGAAGAGATAACAATCCTAAACATTTATGCACCAAAAAATGGAGCACCAAACTTTACAAGTCAAATCTTAACAGACGTGAAAAATCAAATAACTAATAACACTATTGTAATAGGGGACCTAAACACCCCTCTGATGCAAAGAAACAGGTGAACTGGACAAAAACTCAGCAAAGAAATAACAGACTTGAACCAAAGGTGTGAACAAATGGACTTAGTAGATGTATACAGAGTGCTCCACCCCACATCAGAATACACATTTTTCTCAGCTGCACATGGGTCTTTATCTAAAATTGACCACATTTTAGCCCATAGAGCATATCTATCTAAAAGCAAAACAATTGAAGTTATCCCATGCACATTATCTGACCACAGTGCAATGAAATTGGAAATTAATGATAAAGACAACTCCAAAAACTGCATAAACACTTGGAAATTAGACAACAACCTCCTGAGTAACCAGTGGGTCACACAAAAGTTAAAGAAGAAATTTAAAAATACCTACAAAGAAATGAAAATGCAAATACAACCTATAGGAATCTGTAGGATGCAATGAAAGCAGTCCTCAGAGGGAAATTTATAGCAATGAACTCATATATAAAGAAAACAGAAAAAGCGCAAATAAATAGACTAATGTTAAACCTCAAATTCTTAGAAAAAGAGCAACAAGCCAAACCAAAAGCCCAAAGAAGGGAAGATATTATAAAACTCAGGGCAGAAATTAATGCAATTGAGATGAAGAAAACTCTACAAAAAATTATTGAATCAAAGAGTTGGTTCTTCGAAAGAATAAATAAAATTGATAAACCCCTAGACAACCTTATCAAAAAAAAAACAAGGGAAAGAACTCAAATTCATGCAATAAGGAATGAAAAGGATGAAGTCACTACAGATCCCACAGAAATCCAAACGATCATTAATACCTACTTTGAAAATCTTTATTCCCATAGGATAGAAAATTCAGAAGAAATGGACAGATTCCTACAAATGTACAAATTACCAAAATTGAATCAGGAAGATTCAAAAATCCTGAGCAACCCAATATCAATTAATGACATTCAAAACGTCATTAAAAACTTACCAACAAAGAAAAGCCCAGGCCCTGATGTATACAGCAGAATTCTATAGAACATTGAGAGAAGATTTAATGCCAACACTCCTCAAACTCTTCAGTGAAATCGAAAAGGAAGCAACTATCCCTAACAAATTTCTGGAGGCAAGTATTATACTGATACCAAAACCACAGAAGGATGCAACCAAGAAAGAGAACTATAGGCCAATCTCTCTAATGAACATAGATGCAAAGATACTCAACGAAACACTAGCAAATAGAATACAGCAAATCATAAGAAAAATTATACACCATGACCAGGTTGGATTTATTCCAGGAATGCAGGGATGGCTCAATATTCATAAATCAATTAACATAATACATCATATCAATACAGGCAAAGACAAAAACCACATGATCATCTCAATAGATGCAGAAAAGGCTTTCGATAAAGTCCAACATGCATTCATGTTAAAAACCTTAGAAAAAATAGGAATAGATGGCCTCTACCTCAATCTGACCAAAGTCACCTATAACAAACCAACAGCCAACATCATGTTAAACAGACAAAATCTGAAAACTTTAAAGTCAGGAACAAGACAAGGATGTCCATTGTCACCACTCCTATTCAACATAGTTCTGCAAGCATTAGCCAGAGCAATTAGACAAGAGAGAGAAATAAAAGGATAGGAAATGAAGAAGTTAAACTACCACTATTTGCAGATGACATGATACTATACATGGAGGACTGCAAAAACTCCACAAGAAAATGCCTGGAATTAATTGACAAATTCAGCAGAGCAGCTGTATACAAAGTCAACAGCCAAAAGTCAATAACATTCCTATACACAAACAACAAACAGACTGAGAGAGAAATTGAGGAAACCATATCTTTTACAATAGCATCCAAGAAAATGAAATACTTAGGAATCAATCTAACAAAGAATGAGAGAGATTTATTCAGTGAAAACTACAGTACTCTGAAAAAAGAGATCAAAGAGTATTTCAATGAATGGAAAAACATCCCCTGTTCATGGTTAGGAAGAATCAACATTGTGAAGATGGCCATACTACCAAAACTGTTGTACAGATTCAATGCAATCCCCATTAAACTTCCAATAGCATACCTCACAGATCTAGAGAAAATATGCCTCAAATTCATCTGGAACCAGAAGAGACCCAGAATAGCAAAAGCAATCCTGGGCAACAAGGACAAGTCAGGTGGAATCACAATCCCTGACCTGAAATTATACTACAAAGCTACTGTAATAAAATCAACCTGGTGCTGGCTAAAGAACAGACCTGAGGATCAATGGAACAGACTGGAAGATGCAACCACGATGAAAAACATACTCAGCCACCTAATATTTGACAAAGGGGCCAACGAAACTCACTGGAAAAAGATGACCTGTTTAATAAATGGTGCTGGAAAAACTGGCTTGCCTCTTGCCGAAAACTGAAAATAGACCCCAGTCTATCACCATGCACCAAACTCAGGTCAAAATGGATCACAGATCTCAACATTAAAAGAGAAACTCTAAACCTATTGGAAGAGAAAGTAGGTAAAAATCTTGAAGACATAGGAGTGGGCAGAGAATTCATGAATAAAAATTAAACTGCAAGGGAAACACTTCAGATAATCAATAACTGGGACCTCATCCTACTGAAAAGTTTTTGCACATCTAAAGAAATCACCAGCGAAGTAAAAAGAAAACCCACAAATTGGGAAAAAGTCTTAGCTGGCTGTTCCTCAGACAAAGGTCTTCTATCTAGAACATACAAGGAATTAAAAAACATGTACCTATCCAAATTCAAAGACCCAATCCAGAAATGTGCATCTGAGATGAATACACACTTCTCAGATAAACAAATACAAATGGCAAATAAATACATGAGAAAATGTTCCACATCTTTAGTCATTCGAGAAACGCAAATAGAAACAACATCGAGATTTCATCTCACCCCAGTAAGACTGGCCAGTATGAAAAAGTCATCCAATAACAGATGCTGGCGAGGCTGTGGAGAAATAGGGACTCTATTACACTGCTGGTGGGATTGCAGACTGGTGCAACCACTGTGGAGAGCAGTTTGGAGATTTCTCCGCAAACTAGGTCTAGAGGTTCCATTCAAACCAGCTATTCCCCTTCTGGGTATTTTCCCAGAAGATCTGAAAACATCATATCACTCTGATGTATGTGCACCCATGTTCATAGCAGCGCAATTTGTAATAGCTAAATTGTGGAAGCAACCCAAATGTCCATCCACAGAGGACTGGATTAAAAAACTATGGCATTTTTATATAATGGAATATCACTCAGCTATAAAGAGGGACAGATTTGGGGCCTTTGCAGGCAAATGGTCACAATTAGACACCATATTCATAAGTGAAATAATTCAGAGGTACATGTGCAAGCACCATATTGTGTCACTTGTGCAAGAATCTGAGGGTGGGAACGTAAACTAAGAGACATGAAGGAAATCTGTTCAATAGTAAATAATAGATGGGATGAGGGATAGGAGAAAAGAAAGAGGCAAAAATGTATGTATATTTGTACGTATATACATATGTGCAGGAGGGCTAACATGCTTCTACTATTGTCTTATGTCACTTGATGGTAAGGAATAGTTGATGGCTGGTTGTTTGATCAATCTTGTATGTCTATGTGTGTTTTCCTGAGCATACACTTTGAAGATATCAATATGCAATGCAACAACTATTGTTGGTTTCCTGTTGCTTTGTCTATAATTCAATTGTGATTATACTGTTATTGTGCTACTTTGTGTCTCTTTGTTAATGCTTTCTGCTTTTTCTTGTTGTTGTTGTTTTGTTGTTGTTGTTGATGTAGTTCTTTTTCTTTCACACTTTAAAAAGAAAAATTATATAAAAAAAGAAAAAGGAAGGAAGGGAAAACTATCTATGTACGTAAGTATGTATGTATGTATATGCAGCATATCTAACAGTTATACTACGGACTTAGGTCACTTTATTGTAAGGAATAGTTGATGATTATTTGTTTAATCAATTTTGCAGGTCTATATCTGTTTTCCTGAGTATACAATATGTAATGCAACAACCATTGTTGATTCCCTGTCACCTTGTCTGTAACTCAGTTTTGATTGTACTATTCTTATGCTACTTTGTGTCTGTTAATATGTTTTTGTTTCTTTTAAAATAAAAGTGAAAAAAATTAATTTCAAGTTAGATCATAAAAAGGGTACAAATGTCCATTTTTATCATTGAAACCTAAAATATATTATGTCTCCCACAGTTACATTGTCTAATTGAATAAAATACTGCATTAACAAAACCTTAAGGTGCAGAGCATTTTGGCTGCATCTTAGGGATCTTAGGCGATTAAGAAGAACAAAGTTAAGAACACTTGAGATAGCTACATGCATCAGCCTGTTTAAGCGCAGGATGCTTGTGCATCTGTCCGCTATGGATCACAGGGCAGCACTGAAGCGGCAGCAAGGAGAACTGAAGAATGCTCTTGCAATGGCTACTTAAAAACCTCCCACCAAAAAACTGCTGTGGAGGTTAATTGTGGTTTCCACACACTTGTCAAGGTTTCCACAATTATTAGTTAGGTTCTGAGGAAAAACCCACTAATGACTGAGGCTGTGAACTCTGACGATGACTTCAGGTGGGTAGAGTGTATATAACAAGGAATAGTACATCTGAGTACAATGGTAGCTTTACATTTAGGCTGCTTGAGGAAATTCTATAAGTGATTTTTATAATGTCTTCATCAATTAACATTTCTATGACCATTGTGGGGCATTTCCTGATTCCATGTATCCTCACCAGTACTTGTGGTGTTTCATATTCTTATGCTCTACCAACTGAGCTAGCCAGGGACTTGGTGCTTTATATTCTGGCTGGAGTGAGATGAAATCCTAATGTAATTTGATCTGGCTTCACATGGTGACTAAAGTGGCTTAAAAATTAAAATGTGCTTATTGGCCATTAGTACTTCAAGTGTCTGTTCAGTTTGTCTATTTATTGATTGGATTATCTGATATATTGATATTATGAGGCATTTTCAGATTTTGCACATCCTAAATGTTAATGCCTATTGCAGTAACAGCTGCCAAGAATTTTCCCATCCTAAAGTCTATCTCCTCATTCCTATTTGTTTACTTTATTTTGTAGAAGGTTTTAAAAATAATCTAGTTCCATTTGTTTGTTCTTACTAATTTTTCTGTGCTTTAGGATCCTATTTAATATCTGGACTTTGAATTTTAGAAACATCTGATTTGTTGCTGCTGTAGGTCCCTTTAGGAAAGGATGAGGAAAGATTGACTGTAAAAATTTTTGACAATATACATGAGTCCTTCCTGCTGAAGGTGAGGCACCCTATGTGACTGTCCTCCTTACTCTTCTCTCGTTTCTGAGACGAAACAGCCAATGCCCAAAGTTAAGGAAGGAAAGGTTTATTTAGCTTACAGTTTGTGGAAGTTTCAGTCTATAATCAGCTGGCTTCAAGGCAGAGTGACAGGGTCCAGGGACAACACTTCATGATGGTAGAAAATGGCAAAAGCAAGAAGAGCAAAAAGGGAAGGGGAAAGAAGACTGCTCACCATCCTTACATTATATGCTGGATATCTGCCCATACCTGCACAATCTCCCAGCCCTCCTCTTGGACAGGCTCAAGATGCAGAACTGCTGAGGCACTGAGCCAGGCCTCTAGACTCCTGAAGTTGACACAGTGTATCAACCATAACAGGGACCCATCAAGAGGTTCACTACACTTCCATAGAACTTCTTGAGTTCCTCAACCTTTATAAGCACAGCTCTGAGGAAAAGTATGAGAATGAATGTTAAGGGTGTGGTTTAAAGTTGACAGAAACATATGCCTGGATCAGGCTGAGTTTACCAATAGGCACCCATAAATTGAGATTATGGATTTAATGTTGCAGCTTATGGAGATTATTTTTCTATTTTTTTAAAGAAAATAGTACAAAAATGAATGATAGCAAAATATAAACAAAACAGCAAGGACATTAAAAATAATGTGGGATTTTAAACCAAATGATTGGGATTAACAGTGGTTGTTATATTACATACTGTTGTCTTCAAAGAAGTTGCTCAAATTACCAGATGTAAGAATACAAGATTAATCACATTATTAAAGAGAATAAGAAAATAATAACTTGAAAGAACATTAGAGACAATACATAGTTTCACCAGACAGGATTGTAGGAATTCACCAATGGCTGTTATACAGCAAATTGTTCTTGTCACATAAATTGCTCAGACTAAGATATAAGCATGAAAAATTGGTCTAAATATTGAAAAACCCTTTTAATCATTAACTGCTCCCCTCAACAAACCATCAGACACCAGTACTACAGTTATGCCACTGATCCTGATATATACTTATCCTTCCTTTCTTTTTGTTCTTTCCATTACCCCAGCCATTCCTTCATTTGAGCAATTTCCTTCCCTTTCCTATGATCTATTGCTCATTTTAAGTGTTGCTTACTCTTTTAGGTTCCTGCACCAGGGAGACAATATGATATTTACACATGTGGGTCCGATTTATTTCATTTATGAGTATCACTCTAGTTGCATCCACTTATCTACAAAAGCCTCGAGTTTACTTTCTCATAGCTTAGCAAGATGCCATTGTATATAAATACCACACCTTTTTATGCATGCCTCAGTGGATGGACATTTGGGTGGTTTTCAAGATTGAGCTATAACAAAAGTGCTGCTATAAACGTGGGTGCACATATATTGCTGCAGTATCACGTTTTTAATTTTTCTGGAAAAATACCCAGAAAGAGAATAGCTCGGTTAAGTGGGGCTTCCAATTCTAATTTGGTGAGGGATCTCCAAATTGTTTTCCACAGTGACATTACAAGTCTGCCTTCCCACCAGAAGTGGAAAAGTGTTCGTTTTTTACCACAACCTCTCCAGAATTTGTCATTGGTTGATTTCTTAATGATAGCCATTCTTTGTGGGGCAAGATGAAATCTCAGTGTTGTTTTAAATTATATTTCTCAAGTGACAAATGATGTTGAATATATATTATTATATTTATTGCACCATTAGTATTTCTTCATCTGAGAAGTTTATATTCATCTTTGGTTTGGGACTTTGAATTTGGGGGCCCTGGTTATTTTAATGCTTTATGTGTTCTAGGTAGGAGTCCTTTGTCTGAGGGCCAGCTGGATAAAATTTTTTCCCAATTCGTGGGTTTCCTTTTCCCTCTGTTAGTGATTTCTTTTGATATGTAGAAACTTTTCAGTAAGGTGAGCTCCCAGTTATTGATTCTTGGAAGTATTTTCCATGCAGTTTGGTTTTCTTTCATGAACTCTGTGTTTATCCCTATGTCTTGAGAGTTTTACATACTTTCTCTTCCAGTAGATTTATGGATTCTGTTTTGATATTTAGATCTGTGATCCATTTTGACCTTAGTTTAGTGCACGGTGATACACATGGGTCACGTTTTAGTCTTTGGCATGTGGAAAGCCAGTTTTTCCAGCACCATTTGTTAATGAGGCTATCTTTCTTCCAGTGCACCTGTTTCACCCCTTTGTCAAAAATAAGGTGGCTGACTGTGTTTGTAGCGGGGTCTGTATCTTCCAGTCTGTTCCACTGATCTTCAGGTCTGTTTTTTGCCAGTACCATGCTGATTTTATCACAGTAGCTTTCTACTATAATTTCGTGTCAGAGATTGTGATGCCTCCTGCCTTTCCTTTATTTCCCAGGATTGCTTTTGCTATTCTAGGTTCAAGATGAATTGCAGGAATGTTTTCTCTTGATCTGTGAGGTATACTAATGGAATTTTAATGAGGATTACATTAAATCTGTAGAACAGTTTTGGGAGTATGCCTATTTTCACAATGTTGGTTCCTCCTATCCATGAGCAAGGAATATCTTTCCATTTTCTGACATCCTCCTCGATCTCTTTTTTCATAGTACTGCAATTTTCACTGTATAGATCCTTTACTTCTTTTGTTAATATGATTCCTAAGTATTTCCTTTTTTGATGCTAATATGAAAGGTGTGGTTTCACTGATTTCTCTCAGTCTGCTTGTCATTTGTGTATAGGAATGCCATTGATTTTTGAGTGTTGACTTTCTATTCAGCTATGCTACTGAATTTGGTTGTTAAATCTATGATCCTTTTTGTGGAGTTTTTGTGGTGTTCTATGTAGAGTATCATATCACCTGCAAATAATGATAATTTCACTTCTTTTTCTATCCTTATTCCTCTTATTTCTCTCTCTTGTCTAGTTCCTCTGGCTAACATTTCCAGAACTACATTGAATAGGAGTTGTGACAGTGGATAGACTTGTCTTCTTCTTGACTTTAAAGAGAAAGCTTTCAGTTTTTAACCATTTAGAATGTTCTTAGCTGTGGGCTTGTCATAGATGGTTTTTATGAGACTGAGGCAAAGTCTATCTATGCCAGTTTTCTGTAAGGTTTTTTTTTTCATGAATAAGTGTTGGGCTTAATCAAAGCATTTTCTGCATCAGTTGAGATGATCAAGTGATTTTTGTCTTTGGCTCTATTGATATGGTGTATTACATTAATTAATTTGTGTGCATTGTGGGGATCCGGGGAAGATGGCGACCGGGTGAGCAGCAAGGGAGCGAACCTCCTTAATAAACACCACCAGCTCGAGACAGACTTGGTGAGCGTGAATGCCGGAACCTCGGCTGGGAAGTTTAAACTGGGCGTATTTCTCTGAGATGCCGGGGGAGATGTGGTAGGTATGTTGTTCTACAATGTACAGACTCAAGTATATAAAGAATACATTTGGAGATCTAAAAAAGGCAAAAGATTTATACGATCTGAAAAGAAACCAGAGTATTGTAGATCTAATATACAGAAGAGTAATTATGTTAACAATACCCTATTATTTCCTTGAAAATTTATCAAAGTACATATTTTAAGTGCCCTTTACACACACACACACACACACTGGAAATTTTGGGTGGTGATGGATTGTTGATAAATTGTAATAGTATGCAATGTGTACACATGTCACAGCACTACAGTTTACACGTTGGAAATGAGCAATTTTGTCAGTTCACGTTTGAAAATATTCTTCAAATATTGTAAATGGGGGAGTGCATAAAAATGCCATCACTTAAACTGACAAAAAGAAAAATCTGCTCTTCAGGCTACATTTCTGAAATCATAGAAAAATTATCAGGTTTTTTATTCAGTGCCTATAATTCCCACACACTTGCAAAGTAAAGCATTGGATGAATTCACAACAATAATTTAATCCTACCTGGAAAATGTATCTGAATTTAGCAAGTGCACGAATAGAAAAGTCTGTCTCTAATCAGAGGTGTAAGATGCAGTTAATAGAGAAGGTAATTGTATCTCTTTCTGAATATATACATTCCATTGAGGATCCTGTGGTCATTTTATCTCTTATTGTTAGGGAAGTACAACTTAAGAAAACCCTAGCATAATAGTTATGCCTTTCACAAGGCAGGTGTCAGGAATATATCACCTTATTTCAACACGTTTAAAAACATTTCCGTGGATCACTAAAATTTAAGCCACACTTATACAAAAATTTGACAGCGGGGAATTTGATTATAGAAGTAGACAGGAACTCTCTAGATTTTTCTGTAAATTTTACCATGAACCTACAACTATTTTCAATAAAGTCTATGAAAATATATTAACCTAACATATGAAGTAAATATTAACACAATGTATAAACCTAAATCTAATACTTGGATGTTTTAAAATATTCAAAAAATAAAATAAAATATTCATTTCTTGCATAACAATTTTGTATATACGTCTACCTCAATATTCACGAATCTTGTGAAACGCTGCTACTAGTGTCACTTAACTCAGATCTTTATTAGTGCATGAATACACGACCTTAAACTCATAATAATATCGTTGCTACTCTACATGTTTTAGCATTTAGTAGCATTTGTGTTCCACGGTGGAGTGCCTGACACGATCACTGAACAACCGCTGTGATAGGCGACAATGTACTTGCTCCTAACGCAAAGCCAAGGCAGACAATCAGTAGCTCTCCTGCTATAGCGTCTTTTTGCCTCATTGTATGTAAACGGTCGTGGGCCAGCTCCTTGCACCATGATGCTTCCCTCCATGCATCTATATCTGTTAAGATATCTATGTGTTCACACATAATTGGCCAATACAATAAATACTTACAAGCAAGTAGAAATGTGTCACAACAAACATAATGAAATACCACCAGGTTAGAAGATAGTAGAAATATACTATATAAAAAAACTAAATGTAATGCTGGATTACATTTAGTGAAACTAGCTAAAAAGAGCTTTAGGGGAACATGGTTGTTCACTGTAATGTCTCTGACACATCCAAGCCAGGGTCAAGTACCACCCTACCCATCAGCAGGGCCTGAATTTAGACAACAATTTAACCTTTCTATGTGTTAGTCCTCCTCACAGTCATAAAGTCATAGTGCTGCCTGCTTCATAGGTTATTAAGAAGGAATTTGTTATTATAGGCACTTCCTGCATAGCAGAGAGTTTACATTATATATGCTTTATAAACATATAAGTCAGCTCTTCAAATCATCTTCATAAAGGAAAACATTGAATGAATACATTAAGTAAAAACACTGAGTGAGACTGGGCCAGCGGTGGGTAGAAAATGTTCGTCCAGTTGGCTCAGTACATGCAGCCAATGCCTCATCTTCCCTTACAGGATCCTCTGGCTCAGACAACAGGGTACAGACAGGATGGAAGCCAGTGGTATGACTATAGGAGTGATCTTCTTACTACAAACTATGTTTGGAGTTCTGGGCAATTCCTCCCTTCTCTGCCATTATCTGTTCCTTTACTTCACAGGCTGCAGGTTAATGACCACGAAACTGATTTATAAGCACTTGATTATAGCCAACCTCCTAACTCTCCTGTGTAAAGGCATACCCCAGACAATAGCAGCCTTTGGTTGGCAAATTTCCCTCAGTGACATGGAGTGCAAACTACTGTTCTATCTTCACAGAGTGGGCAGGGGTGGTTCCATTGGCAGCACCTGTTTCCTGAGTGTCTTCCAGGCCATCACCATCAGCCCCAGGGACTCCAGGTGGGCAAAGCTTAAAGGGAAAACTCCCAAGTATGCTGGCTCCTTCTTATGCCCTATCTGGGTCCTGTACAGCCTTGTAAATGTTATTTTTCTTATGTACATGACTGGTAATGTGAACAAGAAAAACCTCACAAGCCTCAAAGATTTTGGGTACTGTTCCAGTGTTCGGCATGACAAAACCTCACAGATATTACACGCAGCCCTGCTGTCCCTTCCTGATGTTGTGTGTGTGCAGCTGATGCTTGGAACCAGCAGCTCCATGATTTCCATCCTGTACAGGCACAAGCAGCAGATGAGACATATCCACAGGACTAATGTCAGCCCCAGGTTTTCTCCTGAGTCCAGAGCAACCAAAATCATCCTTCTCCTGGTCAGCACCTATGTCTGTTTTTACACACTCTCCTGCATCTTTCAACTTTCTTTGTTATTAATTTATAATCCCAACTGGGTCCTGATAAACACAGCTACAATAATGGCTGGATGTTTCCCAACTCTCAGCCCCTTTCTGCTCATGAGTAGTGACTCCAGTGCATGCAGCTTCCGTTTTGCCTTTACAAGGAATACAAATACCCCTAATCTCATGAGGAACATGTAAATTGTAAGGTTTTTCACAATGCTTAGTTGTTTATTAAGTCATCCGACAGAATTTTAATTGCAGGAATATTCATATTACATAAGGATGGTAGTTTATACAATTGTGCTTGTATGTTAGGTATATATGAATATCAATATACATGTGTTTTTGCAAGCAGGACCATGTGTGCACTCACATCCCTCGGATTGTTATTATCCACCCAGCAATAATTTTAGAAAATTGTCCATAACAAATATATATTTTGTATGCAATGTAATACTAATTTCAAAACTGGTTAGCTGGTCTAAACGTAAATTCGCCTCTGTTGTTCATTTTTTTCTACTCTGCTTGATAAACCTAATAAATACATGGTTTATATTTTCCATTTATCTACTTTTTTGTTGCTGTCTTAGCTATGTCTGTTGAAATAAATATTCAGTGAAATATAGTCAAACACTACTTCACTTTAGCAACTGAAATTAGCCTTATAATTTTCATACTATAATGGACAATGGGAAGTAATGATCAACTTATTTTTATCACGTGTTCTATTTCTGTTTTCTTCATTGATTACTACTGTTAACTTTTTTCCTTAAAATTGTGAGGTTTTTGTGCTCCTGCTGTTGTTGTTACCTGTCTGTGTGGTGTTGGGGATCAAACCCATGGGCTTCATTCACACTTAGCAAGTGCTCCACCCCTGAGCTACACCTATAGCCGCTACAGTTCATCTTTTAAAAAATAATCAGAACATAAAGTTATTTAATACATTTTGCTATCCACCTTAACAATTATGATATTGGGTATTAATATATTTTCCTTTTTAAAACTGATTCTGAGGTTACTGATGTGTATCTCTAAAATACTTTACATACAGGTCAGAAATTCCATTGTCAATTAAACCACAAATTAAACATACCTCCGTGTGGAGCTCCTCTAAAGAAAAACAATATTGTTAGTTTCATAGATGCCTCCTCATCCCCTTGATAACTTCCAAGGAGTGACCACCTTTGTGACTTTTAACAACACAGATCACTTTCAACTCTTCTGCATTTATATAAATGAAAGTTTATCATGAATTCTTTTGTTTGACTTTAAAAATTCCTCTCGATTTAAAATGTGCATCTTCCCATGTTGTGGATGATAGAATTCTACTGTGTAAATAAAAAAGTTAACTTAAGCATTCCTCTCTTGTTGTACCTGTCCTATAATTGAGATATAATTTAAGTTTTCCCCGAAAAGCTTCCCAGGGTGGAAAGTGCTGCTTCGCTTGACCAAAAGAGGAAATCTTTATCACCCATCAGGAGACCTCTGCCGGGCCCAAATCCCCCGAGAGCCGGCCCCAGCTCCGCGCCCCCCAGACCTCCGGCCGCTGGGTGGCGCCGCGCCAGCTCTAGGGCCCGCCACTCCCTGCGGCGGCGTCCGGCGGGAAAGATGAGAGCGCGGGGCGCTGCGGGCAGGGACTAAGACCTGGGACTAGTCCCACCTGAACTACTGGTTAAGGTTAAGGCAGCGCGGGCCTGAGCGCCAAGGAAAAATAAGTTTCCAGCCCCGGTGGGAAGAAGAATCCCATTGGGAAGTGGCGTTCACTGCGCGCACTCTGAAAGTGCTGCGCACGGTGCAGTACGCCCTCGGCTTCCCAGAGGCCCCAGCGCGGCTCCCACCAGGCTCCCCGCTCCAGAAAAACTCCAGCGTCCTGCTCCTCTTCCCCGTGCACACCACCGAGGTGACCAAGCAGCGCGCGTTTCCTCTTGAGTCCTACAAGCAGGAGCCCAAGAGCTTGGCGAAGCCAATTTGTGCCTCCCCACCTGCCGATGCCGGCCAGCCCCTCTGCAGAACCGCTACCGGGTCCTGTGCCCAGAAGCTGGAGTTGGAGGAAGCAGTGGAAGACTCAGAAAGTGAAGTTTACTAGTGATTCATGAGGTCACACACTGTATGACATCGTCCCAGTCAGTAACAGTGTGTGTGTGTGTATTTGAGTAAAACAAACCCTTTATTCTGACCAATTTCTACTTCTCAAATTTTTTAGAGATGAACACTCTGAATAGGTCTTTCTTTTTTTTCTTCTGCTGGACATTTTTTAGTTTTGAGTGGCCCCTCTCAACAAATCTGTTTATTGGGGATTTTTTTTTATTAGTGTATGTTCACAGTGATGTAAGCATTTTTTTAAAAGTAAAATTTTATGCGCTTAAAGATTGAGGCTTTGAATACTGTATGTCTTTAAGCGGATTAGGTCCATAAATGTTTAAAATTATTTTTCGTTTTTAAAGTTCCCTGGTATGGAAGAAGTAATGAGACAAGGGTGAGTGTATGGTATGGTCACATCACAGTTCCTGATGTCCGCATGCAGCCATCTATCATCACTGCTACCTCCTGTCCAGGACTTCCAGTGAAAAAACACAGACCTTGAATGTGGAGGTCTATGAGCCTTGTGCCAAACCAATTATTCTCATAAGACTTGTCAAAAGTCATGATTTAAATAAAAATAATTACTTCACACTGCAGTGACAGGTTTTATGTTTTAGGTGATTTTGCTCTGGCCTACCTTGTAAACCAGCTGCGTGACAATAGCAGCATTTATTTTCACATCCATGCTATTATTTTTAGACACCTTCACTGGGTAAACTTCACCATATCCATTAAGAATCTCTTGGCTACTGTTTTAAACTGTCAAACTTCTCATTATTTAAATTGGGATCTGGCAAGAAAATGACTTATAAAATAGCCACTTTTGGTTATTTAGAAGCATCTGTGGAAAGAGGGTGAGGCTGGGAAGAAAAGGAATTGCCTGAAGACTTTTTTCTTATGTATTGAAATATAAAATCACTATGTTTATATGACTGCTGATGAGATTGTAAATTTTCCTGTGCTTTATACAGTATTATACAATCCAAGGAGACCACTTCATTGTAAGTACTCTGCAAATGTTGACCCTGAACATATCTGGAGAGTTCATAGTTTTGTTTTTTAGTTTTGTTTTGGTTTTCTTCTTTTCAGATTGAAAAATGACAAGAAGTCCCAATATCTAAAAATGTTGTATAAACATAGGAAAATTTTAAAATATAAAAAATAAAAACCAGGAAATTATGGTCATGAATTTATATTTATGTACATATAGAGAGTATATATTTTTGTGAGTGATTCCATGCAAGGCTATAATTTTAATGACAGATTTTTCTAAAACTACTATGCCATCTGTCCAGATATTCCAAGAGAAAACAAAAAAATACATAAAGATTGAAAGTGTATTACTTTAACAGCACATTACCAAGGACAGAGAACAAGGATAAATCCCAAGAGAACTTAAAAAATAACCTCAAAAGATAAAACATGCAAGTCTATGAAATATGTAGGTTTCACAAACAACAGAAAAACAGGCCCAGGGGCAGTTCTCCTTGTTCATGAGGCTGCACTTCAGGTGCAGTATCTCAGGATGTGCTTCATCAAAGTTCATTCAGATGTCTCAGGCCAATAGGTGTCTGAGCAGAGGTGGTTTTCCTTTCTTTGTGTGGAGATGTGCACACTGATTTGGGGAGAAGAGACTCTTCCAGGTGCTGATATGAGCACAGCAGGCTTGGTTCTCCTTTGATAAAGCAGTGAAGGCAGATTTAATGGACTCAAGCTTGATCAGTTTCCCTAATGCTCGCTGAAACAAACAAGTTACACAATTTCATGCTATTTACAGCCATTTTCCTAAAGTGAGCTCGGTAACCTGACAATAAAAAAGGACGTAGTTGTTAAATTTTTGCATAAACTTTTCCAACTTGAAAAGCTATAACTATATATAAATAACGCTCACATACAAAGCCCCTCAAACATATGTTAACAAGAACTTATTTACCACATGAAGAGGCACACATCATATAAAATGTATGCTCCTTCACAGGAGGGAGTCCTGCACAGCAGGAAAGTTGCTACCGCTACATAACAACTGACTATGCCAACAGCCAAGGCTGCCCCTGAAGCACATGAAAATTCTCTTGAAACCTCTAGTGCATGCAATAGCAAAGGACCCTTCTGGAGAACAAGTATGTGTTCTGTTTGAAAGGAGGTTTTCATAGAAAACTTGAACATCACATTAAATAAAGTGACTTTAGATTTAAGGCAATGCTACTCACACCTGAAAGGAAAAAATCTACAAGGGGATATATTATTCTTCTGAGTCATTAACAGAATCAGCATCAAAAAGTATTTCTCTTTCCAAGTCTTCAGTGCACCACTGGGTATTTTCAGCAGTACAAAATAGAATCCACTTGCATGCAATAAATATGCAATGGGAGATTTTTCTGTGTTCCTCCTTGAAAACTGTAAAAATAAAAGGTTGTGTGGCATTTTAAGTGTTTAATATTAAAAAATCATAATAATGAAGACTACACCCACTGCTGACAAAGAAGCTGCCTTGCCATAAATGCTGCAAAGCATATTACTCTTATAACTGCCTTTGGTGTAGTATTGAACGATCATGGATTCGTAAATTAACTTTCCACATCTACTGCAAACTAACAAATGACAATTAGATGCAATAAGCTTAAAAATTTTACATTTCGCTCCTGTTTGGCTGCTACAGATCAGCAACTTAAATCGATACAAAAACTTCAGACAATAAAACTTGCTCTACATGGAAAATACATGATCAATAATTAAGCAGCAATTAGATTTATTTAAATGTATCTGGTATATTTGCATATTTGGTAACAGAGACCTCCGACATCACCATCCTCTTTACTCGTCCTGCCCCCTCTCTACCCGCCCCAGCCCCTCCAAACGTAAATCACGTGCCCTGAACTATATACACCTGTACTTTGGCACCTGGAGGTGACGCCTGCAGTTTTAGGCTGGCTTCAAAGCACTAAGTTCTTGGAGGTCACTTTGCAGGCTGCTTTCAGAACAGCAAGGTATGGTGGTCACTGAATCTGTTCTTTCATAGAAAGAGGGGGAAAGGGCCCCCACCCTTCACTCTGCAACCTGAATGGGACAAGATCAACATGCCACCAGCTCCTTGCACCACAGCAGGCCACCAGAGAAAAGCGAAAGAAAAAGTCATGGCAAAGGCAGCAGCCATCAGCAGAAGTTTCTCAACAAAGGAACCTCTCCTCCCTGGGTTCCCTGGGAAATAACACCCTCTCATCCCTCTCCCTCCTACAACACACACAAAAAAACACACGTACATACACGTGTGCACATGCAGATTTATTCACACTGCAAGAACTTGGTCCTCTGGACAAGTGTCAATTTAGATAATTATGAAAGCATTAGTGGATTTTGTATTTCTTAACCAGACAAAGCAGAACCTGGGCACAGCGGAGCCTCGGCTCATGAGAACAAAGGGGCTCACGGTGGGAAAGGATACAGAAAGGAGGGCATTGATGTTCACCAGCCACCAGCTGGAGTTGTAGAAGAAAGCCACACAAACATGCGATATGGAGGAGAGCAGAAAGAACAGCACGAAGGTGCACAGCAGAGCAAGGGTGCTTTGCGTGGCTCTGGACTCGGGGGAGGGTTTAGGAGGAACGTGACTGCTGCGAATGTGCTGAGCCTGCTGTTTGTGGCTATAGAGAATGAAAATCATGGAGCTGCTGCCCCAGATTATGAGCACAGAAAATAAAACTTCGGGGAATACAAACAGCACTGTGTATAAGGAATCCACTATCTTGTCACTACCTACAGTAGAGCAGTATCCCCAATCCCTTGTCTTTGTTGTGTTTTGGCTATTCCATGTGACAAACGCATACATAGGAAAAATTAAATTTATGACCATGTATAAGATCCAGAAGAAGGCGATGGAGACGCCAATGTGCCTTGGGGCTTTTACTTTGAGATCCATCCAACAAGAGTTCATGGGGCTGATCATGATGGTCTGGAAGACACTCAAGAGGCAAATGGTACCAACTGACACACCTCTGCCCACCCTCTGAATATACAGAAGAATTCTGCAGCCGAAGTCACTGAGGAAATGCTTCAGGCCGAAAGCTGTCATCGTCTGAGGAAGTGGCTTAGAAAGAACGATAATGGAGTTGGCTACAGTCATGTGCCTGAGAATCAGATGTGTGGACTTCAGTGTGCACCTGTCATGGCCAAGGACGAGATAGTAGTAAAGAAGAGAGAAATTCCCCAGGATTCCAATTGTAGTCTGTGAGAAGGACATTATTGCTACTACCAAATCTCTGAAGGACATTATGTCATTTGTTATCTTTTCCTTTACAATATAGCAACCACCAGTCCTCTCTGCAGGATGGCTCACTGCAGATTTTTGTGTCCATGTGAAGTGGTGTATACCAGGAGTCCATCAGGTTCTAGGGAGGCTAAAGTAAGTGGATAGCTTGAATCCAGGAGTTCAAGGCCAGCCTGTGCGCTACAGAAGCAATCAGAAGAGAGAGTAAATGGAAAGAGAATGTATGACTGAGCATTTTTAGAAAAACTGATATTTCCTAGTCAGGATGGAAGACAAATGTTCTCCCACTATATATAGCATATAATAAATCAGCTATGAATATATTTCTGATATAATAACAGGAGATAAGTGAAATTTTTGTAATAAAAATATGTGGTCTTAAACAGGACAATGTTTATATGCAGCACAAAACATTAACTTTGTGGCTGAAATGGCAAATGAGAGTTTATGTGAGGAGAGGAGAGAAGTGGAGGGGAGGGGAGGGAAGGGAGGGGCAAGAAGAGGCGAGAGGAGAGGAGAGGAGAGGCTGAGATAGGCAAAGAGAGAAAGAAATGAAGACATAGGTGTATCCTGCAGAAGAACTATTGAAGAACACATAATAGAATAAAACTAGGCAAAACATTCCAGCAGAATCATGAAGACATTGTTCAATAAATAATAAATTATATAATATGTTCAATATTCTTTTGAAATTACTACCTGATATCATCACATACTAAGCAGCAATCTCAAGTAGAAATGATTGGAAACAACAAGTTTTGGGAAAGATATGAATAAACCACAACTTTCATACCCTGACAATGGATGTTATAATTGTTAAAAAAAAAAAGAGAATTTGGGGAAATGGTGTCACCTACTTAAGAGATTCAGATATGAACCTGTACAACAATCCCACACTTAACACATATACTCCAAAACACATTTCTATTTATAGCACCAATGCAGATTTCAGAATGTATATATCAAAATAATAATAAAAACCTCACACTGAACAGCCCATTCAGAAAATGACTCAATTGTCTCATATTCACACAGTGAAATCCTATGCTAAGAATGCAACAATATATTCACAAAAATCACACTGACTGAAAACACCAAACATAAAGGTTTCTGCTATATGATTCATGTATATAAAGTACAAAACATGTAAAAATGATTTGGTCACTTAAAGGTTACAAGAGATGTAAACTTATTTTATAACAATTCCAATCGTAGAAATAACCCAGAAGAATTCTATTCTTGGGGAAAATGACTTAGAAGAGACATAAGGGTCTTCTTTTTTTAATTTTATTTTATTAGTTCATGTATGTAGTACATAATGTTTACACACCTCTTGGGAAGTTGATACAAGTACATGACACATCTGAATTTCTTTTTTCTTTTTTGTTTTTGAATTTCCTTTTTCATCTCCTTTGCTTCCCTCCCTCTTCCATCCACTCATTTCTTGATCCCTTTGCTTTTTGGCTGTGGTTTTGGTTTGGTTTTTGGTGTGTGTTTGCAGTCCATGATGTTTACATTGCATGTGTGGAGTTTGTACATGTACGTACCACAGCCCAATTCCTTTTTCTGTCCCTTATCCTGCTCTCCCTGCTCCCTCCCTCCATCTCCCGATCCCCTTCCCATTTGAGAAAGAAGGGATTTTTTGAGAAGCAGACAAACTCTCTCTCTCAATCTACATGCTGCATACACCGATGTTTCATTTGTGAAATTCCAGAGTTGTGTGCTTAGGACTTCTGTGTCTTTAATTTAAAAAGTACCTAAAACAAAACAAAATACAGTCACCTAGGAGAAAGGTTGTCACAGAAAGTGTCTGACCCGTGCTGGTGTCTGTATACAAGGCATACAGAGCGACAGGCCTTGATCTTGAGCACAAACAGGAATCATCCAATAATATCAGTGATGCATATTGTGAGTTGTGAGTGAATCGTTATGTTCAACAGACCAGTAACCTCGGTCTTTGTTTACCTTTCAGATGTTTTCCTCTTGCATATGACATCCACGGACATGGGAAAATGACACGTAGTGATATACACAGGGTCCAGGAGAGCACTGAACACCCAACACACCTGGGAGTATCCACCAAGAGCTCCTGAGGCTTATTAAGATGGCTGGGCACACTCAAGAGGAAGACGCTGGCAATGGACATACCTGGATAATTCTGTGCACTAGAAGGGAAACTGTGCTTAGAGCATTTGGGGAAATGCTTCAACATAAAAGTGGCCAACATCTTGAAACACTTTTAACAATGCCTGAGAAGTACTCAGTGCTTGAGAATCAAATTTATGTGCCTCAGGCTGGGTTTGCTGAAGGAAAGAGACAAGAGTAAAAAAGAAAGAGAATGCCCAAATTCTATTTACGGTCTGAAATCCTGACCATGTCCATTGCAAAATCCCTGGAAATCGCTCTGCCAGTTTCTAGTAACTGTTATTTTTTCCTCCAAACCAAAGACAACCTGGCCCTGCGTCAGTGGCTCCTGCACACACCCTTGTTGGTCTCCTGTCTTCTGGCTCTCCGGCAGCCACAGTAGGTTCTTCAGGTTACTTTATGATGAGGCTTTTGCTTGGCTAATGGCCCCTTGGAAGGATTCCAAGGAGCAAACCTTGCTTCACCTACTTCTCCGGACCTTCTTAGTGCTTATAAATCAGGAACTCAAGAGCAGACTACCTCACCAAGTGCCATGTACAGGCCCCATTCTTCACCTTTATACTTTGCTCATACAAGCACAGGCATTGTGTGTTTTGGGTCTTCCTACACAACCTGTGTATTCATCATCAAGACATTTAAATTGTGTGGAAATATCTGATATCAGGAACTGAAGTTAAAAGATGAAAAATGAGAAATGTTTTCCAGAGTTTGAGATCAACTTAAACAGGGATCAAAAGAATTCAAAGAAGTTCATAAATGGCGAGAGAAGCAAATTATAGCCAACTGCAGAAGGAACTACAAGAGAAAATGACACACAGTATTTAAAGCTAAAGTAACTGTGTTGAAAACCTGTAATTGTCAGTTCTCCAACATCAACTATGCAAGAGCCCCTGCCAAGGGGAAAGACACCCTTTAAGAGGGTACACAGGAAAAAGAAAAGAGTCACAGTCATTAGGATCTCAGTGTGATACAGCTAATTGTAAAACACTGCAACGAGGCTGATTCATTTCTGTATAATGAATTCAGATCTCGGAAGGATAAGCTCATAACAGACAGAGTGTCCTTCCTTAGACAAGATTTATGAGGAAGCTATCTTTCCGTGTTTAACACTGTCAAACAGTGAGTTGGGTCCAGCTGTTCTGCAGGCTGTGGAGAACAATACTGTGGGCTTTGAATCGGTGGAATTACAACATATAGGATTTGTTTAAGCTTCTGCAGTTGAATGTGGAAGACTAAAAGAAAAAAGTGCTCTCAGTAGCCAGAGAAGTCCTGTAAACACAGAATTAAACTAGGAGACTCAAGCAACTGTCACCACATTTCTCGTTTTTGCAGCTATCGGATCACCTCTGCCTGTGACTTTTTCACCTACATTTGTTAGAGTCAGCAAGGACTTGTGAAAGAGCGGGAGGTTGATCGGATGTTTTGAGAAGTTATACCGTTGAGAAAACAAATATCATTGGCAAATCTGAGTTATTTCAAAGAGGCAATCTTATGCGTCTTTGATCATAACCTCTGAAATAAAGCTTTACTCAAAACCAGAAACATGTTACAACCAAAATTATGCAATGCAATCACAGAAGTGTCAAATGAAATGACAAGCTATGGAAAGAAAAAACAAAGATAGATGTAGATTACTTGAAAACACACATTACTAGCTTTTGTTCCACATAGAATTTAGGTGAGTGTCTTTGAACCCAGACTAACCTTGTTAGGCACACACACAACCTTCATGAGCAACTGGAAAGTGGCTGAATGTTTGTGGTTACTTGATATTTATTTCCAAGAAGTAGGTCCAAAACTTTTTCCCCCTTTTGCAAATTACACTGAGAAGAACTGGGCTTTCTTTGTAACTGACCTGTGCTGTGTTTGCTTATGTTTAGTCAGACACACTGTAAAATAAAGAATTACAAATGTACTAGTCATTATAGCTTATAGATGCAAAACCTCCTCAGTAAATAAATAAATGAATTTATGTTAGGGAAAAAACTAAGGGCAACCTACATAAAAACTATCAGTGTGACCACATTCCACATATCAACTGAAATTTGATACTTTTGTTAGGGAATATTACAATTTTGATTTGTGAAGTAACTTCTGAGTGTGATGTATAAACTGCAAAACATTTACCATTAATGAATCAGATAAGACCCTGTACACATGCTACCATCTTTTATTTTCATAGCTGTATGATGCAGACCCTCACATTTTAATTCTCTGAACAAGACCTTAGCAATAGACACATTTGCCAACCAGAGACTTGAACATGGGTTAGTCTGGGTGCAGACACTCACCTAAATTTTGTGTTGCACAGAAGGTAGTACCATATGTTTTCAAATAATCTAGATCTATCTTTGCTCTTTTTTCTTTTTTAATTGTTGATTTTTTTTTTTTTTTTTTGCAGTACCAGGGATTGAACTCAGCACCTTGTGCTTGCCAGGCAGGTGCTTATTTCACTGAGCTATATCCCCAGCCCTTTGCTCTTTTTTCATAATCTGTAATTTCATTTGACACTGCTGTGATTGCATTGCATAATTTTGGTTGTAACATGTTTCTGTTTTTGAGTAATGATTTATTTTATAGGCTATGATCAAACACACACAAAGCTTCAGGCATCTTAATGAAACATGTACTTATAGCTACATTCTCTAGGAAATTGCCCCATATCTAAGTTGGATTTAGTAAATACAATACCAAACTACTTTTTAGTTTGGCTAAATATTTATTTGTCATCATTCCAAAAACAAAATTATAGTGGGCTCTATCATATAAATTATTAACTATTCCAAAACTATAGAATAATAAATACTAATAGGCCATTAAAAATGTAGGATAAAAATTATTATGGAATCCAGATTAAAAAGTTATGTTTACTAATACATAGTTAAGTGAAACTATTAGGAAGCAAGACATATGAAAGAGACTTAAATACAAGAGATACATATGAATCTGACCTGGAGAATATGAAATCTTGTGGACTGTTCATGTAGAAATTCAAATAAAAATGAAAAATTGCCATCAGCTTAGCACTAACATTAGAAATTCATTAAGTTATAGGACATAGTACAAGATACATTTGATCCCCATAGTCTTTGTCCAATATTCATACTGTCTCCTTTCCTATGTATGTAGTTTACCTAAGAGGTAATGCTACTTCACCGGGGTAGACACAACTAAGTGAACCATAAATGTACAACTACAAAACAATACTTTTATTATAAAATACATTCAGATCATGTTTTCTGTATAGAATTATGTGATTCTTATTATGTCTGTCTTAATCAGGCTAGGGATATAGCTCAGTGGCATAAGCGCCTGCCTGTCTTAATCTTTATTATAGGTATGAACACATTATAAATGGACCTACCTAATAATACTGAAAATAAACCTCTTATTTGTGTAATGTGAACTTAGATTGATTCACTACTACAACTTGAAACACTTTCTTTTTCATTTTATTTTAGTTTATTAGTACCTGGGTGTAGATATAACATTTACGTTCCTTGTGAGAATTCGGTTACATGTACATAACACGACTTAATTCATTTTTTATCCCATTTCCCTTGCATCCATCCCCCTTCACCCATCTCTTGATCCCTTTACTTTTTACTCTTTGATTTTCCTATCAGTAGAATTGTTCAGCAATAATTATCCTCAATGAGAATGGTATTAAACTACATGAGGAGGCATCACCATTTGGCATAAATTCAATGATGTGTTTCCTTTAGTCTCAGGTTGTAGCTAAGGAATATTCCCCTCCAGTGTCTACCTTGGCACTGGACCACTTTCTACTCTAGGATTTATTTCCCAGGCATGGACTTTCACTAAGACTTCCTTTCCTTACTGACTCTGCTAGTCAGATTGAAATACAAAATGCTCACCTGATTCTTTCTGTCAGGATGTTGGGCTCTGTGACAGGCCCTCACAGCCACCACTGCGGGACAGGGAGGCAGTTGGAACTGCAGAAAAAGGTCTATGAGTCAATTCCCTCATCTCCCTTCAGAGAGGCAGTTATCCCCTCACCTATATTGGCATTGACAGGACAGGCTTTGGGAGCACAGAAGTTATTGAAACATTTTCCCCAGCTGCCTGTTAACAATACCAACTATAAGTTTCTTCTGAGTATCCTCAGGAAGACTATTCCTGTGTTTGGGAGAGACTCTCACTTTCTCATGATCCCTAAAGGCTGAGAGAGCCTCGTGTGGAAAGTGCTGAAACTATCGAGATTTGAGCTCCAAGAGACACAAAGAGGTTTGTGGGTCTCTCTGGATTCCAGTCTTCCTTGAGTTCATCTACCTCAACTCAAGCTAATCCTTAACTTCTAGATCCTGAAGTGGAAGCATTTTGAAATATTGGATCAGATGAAAACAAAGTCCAAGTACCTGAAAGGGTTGTCTAGTGAGCTAAGGGTAAAAGATGAGCAGGGTGTCATAAATTATATCAGAAATCACTGGGCTCATCTGTACAATTGAATGCAAATTAATTTGGAAATGATGATATGGAAACATTCTAGGAACACTTTATGGATTTTGGCCCTAATAGTGATGGGAAACCTTTCAAGAATGCTATAGATAAGGAAGATATTTTTGTAACAGTCCCTCACAAATAAAAGCAACAGCATCACCATGTTCACACAGCACATTCTATTGATTTACTAAGGGTCACAGAGACCAAAGTAACTTTTCCATCCAACTGCACAGAATGGTCAGCAGAATTACCTACACTATTTCATGCTGGCAAAGGAAGCAGCACTCATTGGTCATGTAATTACTGAATAAATATAAAATAGTATGTTTAAAACTCAATCTTTTGACTCTTGTAAATTTGAACTATGTCTGCCATCTATTCCCTTATGAGGAGTTTCAGGCAACTGAGAAGTGAAAGGGACATAGTGCACAATAAACCATCATGACTTCTCACTCATGTTCAGTGATAGGGTTCCAAAACCACCCTTCCACTCAGTAATTCTTTAAAAGAGCTCATGAAACTCACAGAGGGCTGTTATGCTTGTGGTCACAGTTTATTGTAGTGAAGGACAAAGGTTGATGTCTGCCTAGGGAAACAGCAGACAGGGATGTAAAGAGGCAGTGAGATTATGACGTAGGCAAGTTCAGCCAAACACAACTCATTTTTTTCTTTTCCACTCTCCCAGTTCCTTGCACCCAGATGCATACCTCATTTCTTTTTCTCTTTTTCCTCTTTCCTCACATTCTCAAAACCAAAGAGCACAAACTCCTCCTGCCGGATGGCACAACTCTCCTTGTTGGCTGGCTACAAACATGTCCTAACCTGTGTAGACTGAAGTTGTCTTTCAGGTGATACTAGACAGTGTCTTTGAGACCTGGTGGAAACTATGAACCAAAATGAGAACGAGCTTACTGATTTTTTAATCTTGTAAAAATTTTTCTTTTATTACTATATGTTTGTAGTATATAATTATTACATTCATTTTGGGGAGTTGGTACATGTATACAAGACATTTTACTTCTGTTTTTCCCCTCCCTTTTCTGCTCTCCCTGCTCCTTCCAGCTTTTTATCCCCTTCTCATTTGCGAAATGTCTATCTTTATTTTCTTCAATTCTCATTTTTTATCCCCTTCCCACCCTCCCCTCCTACCTCCACCCATTTCATTCCTTTTCCCCTTGAAAAAAGATCTCCCTGCTTCATATTGTCTATTTATTCTTCTCTTAATATGTTGCATTTCTTATATAAGACAAAGCATGTGATATTTGAGCCTGTTTGACAGATCCATTTCACTTGATATTGTGGTCTCAAGTTATATCCCAAAGCAGACCTGCAGGACACCAACAGACAAGAAAGGAAATACCAAGTAGCTGAGCTGGGTGAAATGATGAAAGAGAAAGTGAAGAAACTCCATAAGTTCAAAGAACACATGATCAAAACGATAGTGGAACTAACATACACACTGATTGTTGTGGATATGGAAGAAACAAAAAATCAAAACTGACCAAAATGGTTCAAAATATAAAGGAGAAATTTACAAAAGACACATATTCCACCTCAGTTACCAAACAGAAATTCCAGAGATAAAGAAATCTATATAATTTGTAAGCAGTAAAAATGATAAATATGAAGACAGGGTTTCAGAAATTAAGAACAAAATGGAAATTCATGATTTACTCACAGTGGCCTTAAAAATGATAAGAGATCATGAAAAATTCATTGAACAGCTACTAGATAACACAAAGACAAAACCTAAGGCTAATTGCACTTAGAAATTAGGAGACAACATGGATGGACTAAAGTCTGTTTGCAGAAATCATAAGAAAAATCTTCAAGGTTTGAGGGAAGTTCACAACATACACAAATTGGAAACTTACAGGACAACAACTAAATACCATAAATGCACAATGGTATAATGTAATACTACTCTGCCACAAAGAAGGCTAAATTCAAATCATTTGTTGGAAAATGGGTGTACCTTGAGGCCATAATGATAAGTGAAGAAACCATGTGATGTTTAAGCTTTTGTGTCTGATTTACTTCATTTAACATTTTGATGAAATACACAATGCTATTTCCAGTTAAGATGTTTTTCAATTTTTTTTAATGAAAAGTAGTACTCATCTAAAATTTCACATGTTTTATGTTATATGCTAGATTTTCTCTTCATTTGAGAGTTCAGTAATATTTCTTATTTCATCATGAGTTTCCTCTCCCTTCCTCCCCAGTGGCTCAAGCCATGCAACTTTGGGAATAATCTTTAAATCTTTGTTCTCACTTACCCTCTTCCCAATCCTCCCATGGAAACTACTGGCGGACTCTGGCTTTTCTCTTTGCCTGGGTCCTAATTTCCTCCACCTTCTAAATCTCTATTACGCCTTTAACCACATTTCACAAACTCTTTTTACCTTCTTTATTTCTTTGCTTCCCTGTTAATTCTTTTTTCTACACCTAAAACTAAACCTTCATGAAAAAAATCAATATGTTTGTATATTCCAGACATGAGCACAGTAACTTATATATAACTATCATTCAACGGGTTTTGTCAAATACAAATATTCCTTGACTAATGATCTACTTGCTTAAAAACTGTTCAGACTTATGACTGAGGAGGGCTGTTTGGATTAACCATCTGCCCACTGGATTATAGACCACTTTTTTGGTACAGTTGCGTACATCTTGTTTATAGAGCTTCAGTGTCCCTTTTCTTTGAGACAGGATCTCACTTTGTAGTGCAGCCTCACGGCAATCTTCCTACCTCAGACTTCCAAGTGCTGAAATCACAGGCATGTGCCGCCCAGTGTCTTTTGTGTGATGTACAGCTTGTTTATACAGTACTGTAATTTTTAATGATTATGCTTTGTGTACACTATTGTAGTTTCATTTCAATATACACTACAGTACTACATGCAATAGGAAAATAAAACCAAAGTCATCAAGTTAGAGTTTCTTTGACAATTTCTTTTTTCTAAATATTTTAATGTACATACTCCTAATTCCTAAGGTCAAGTGTCCTCCCAAATTCAGAATTTCCCTGCCAAAATTAGCCTATTTATATTTGTTTTTGGTTCTTGTTTCTGTTTTTTAAGAGAGAGGGTCTCACTATATATTGCAGGGTGGCCCTAAACTCACTATATAGTCCCGGGCTGTTACTGACACAATCTATAATCCTCTAAAAGGGCAGCCGGGCTGTAATAACACAGGACAGCAAGTATATATATTTACACCTTCTCCTACCCATTCCTTCCATTCCTAGAACTGGCTACCTATCCAGTCCTACCCAGATCAGATTGCCCACCTTTCCCCATCCTCATACCTGCCTAAGATTGTGAACTGTTGGTCTCTTTATCCACGTGTGCGCATCTAGAAATCTCACTCATTAGGTTTTCCTCAGATTTTGAGGCTC
Organism: Dinomys branickii; assembly: GCA_004027595.1. Taxonomy (NCBI): domain Eukaryota; kingdom Metazoa; phylum Chordata; class Mammalia; order Rodentia; family Dinomyidae; genus Dinomys; species Dinomys branickii. The sequence continues at coordinate 31,631 of PVLD010016833.1, forward strand.
CATGGGCGGTTTCTGTAGCAGATACCAGACTTCCAGTCCCTGGGTTGCCATGCTTCTCTCATGCAATGACCCCTGGGCCAGGTAGTATCTCCTCCTTGCTTTAGCCTTTAAGTAGCATGGGTGATCATCTGTCCCAAAGAAGCAGGGAAGGCAATAGGATGTCCCTGAGATATTTCCATTTCATAACCCTTCCTAGATGTCTTGCTGTCATGGTGGCCCCTATCAGCAACACCACAACTGTAGGAAGTGACTGGCCGTGTCACACAAGACATCCACAGCCAGGACTGCACCTCAGAGCCCTCCCTCGGACTGTGTTGGATATCCTTGTACTTGTCTTGGCACCCCAGGCAATGGCTGGGGATGGGCTGAGATATTGGAACCTGAAACCAGATGAGGCTCCCACATGGGCTCACCTTGAGCAGCTGCCAAAGTCTGGGCACCTGCAGAACACTTTGAGCATAATTCCGGGAGTGGATCTTCAGGAAAGGGCAGACAGGACCCATGCAAGGAAATGCACGCATGAATATTCCAAACAATGTGACCCTTTCCATTCTGTCTGAGGCCGTCCAGCTCAGGCCAGGCAAACAGATCCAGCAATTCACCATCTCGTACAACTGAGAGAATTAGTAAATGTTCATTATCTGTGGCCATTGAGTTTACTATATTAGCCATTTAAGGTTTGCAATGCAGTAAAAGCTGATATGAATATACATCAATAAGTAATTATATAAATCTCATAAAAACAGTATGCAGCTTTAGTTGGGGGCAGTCCCTGAAGAATGGGCGGGGTCTTTGGCTGTCTATGGACAATGCACAGCCTGAAGACATTAATGACAGGGTTTATGGTCAAGTTTTAGGATCTGTATATTCAGGTTTTGTGCAACTAGATGATTGAAAACCAAAAGAAAGAAGTGTATACGTGAACACTGTTCCTAGCTCAGGTTTGTGATTTAGAACGGCGCGCACAGGAGGAGTAGCATGGCCTAAAGAGAAGGTCAACGACTGGGGAGTTTGCGTGCAAAGTCTTACATTGAAGTCAGTGTTTTGCGGGGAGATACCAGGACTTGTTTGTGAGTGTGAGCAGGCTGGAAACTGCACAGCTCCCCTTTAGTGAGTGTTTAAACATTGGATGCTGTAAACTTTTCAGGATTTTTTGTTTGCTTTTGTTTTTCGGGTTTTTTTTTTCTTTTCGGCCATTGTTGTTTTTTTGTTTGTTTTTTTTGTTTTGTTTTGTTTTGTTTTGTTTCAGACAGTCACTACCAGATCGGACTTTTTCCAAGTGTGATTCTCTGCCATGTAGACAGCCGAGTTCCTACTTGACAAACTTTTTTTAACAAAGTGGACAAGAAAAGGGGGCAGAAACAGTACTCATCTGCATTCCCAATGTGGCCACCTCATATTTACCTGGAAAAGTTTGAGTCTCTGAAAATCTCCCGAGTATTCGCTAGTGTTCCCGGCCATCCTCAGCCACATTCCCGAAAATCGGCCGCCTTGCCTTCTGTACGTCAGTATTCAGACATGGCCGCCCCCTTTGGCCACAGTAAACAGGGAGCAGCCATATTAGCTAATAGGGTGGTAACCGGAAGTCTTATTCGTGTGCTTTCAAGTAGTTTAGGCCCTTCTCGGCCGCTGTAGGCCCGCTACCACTTTGGTTGGAGGATATCGAAGTACAGGAGCGTTTCACGGAAGTGCAACGTTCAGGTCCTTATGGGTTTGGAGAGAATCAGGTTAGTGAGTGGCTTTATTCCTGGAAGTTACTTTTGTCTCAGTGCAGGATGAGGGAGGTACGTGGAAGCGGAGTAGCGTGGAACCATGGACTTCTTGGCGGAGGTGGCAGAGGTGTTCGACAGGTACCTGGCAGTCCGCGACTCGCAGGTCTGTGGGCGGGATCCCTTTGGTGTCTGTACGGTGTTTAAGGGTTTGTGGAGATCGGCGACAGTTCCGTGACTATCAGGAACTCTGGAGATCGCTGTTCATAAGAGGGGAGACGAGCCCTAGGGTGCACGAGGTGTTCGGCTCCTGTTCGGGATTCAGTTGGGGCTCGGTGATACTGGAGTCTAGAGGATTGTCATCACATGAGAGTGTTGGGTCCACATTTCGGATTAAGAGATGTGAGGCGAGTGGCTGCAGTGAAGACGCACGGGCCGACGCTTCGGAAGCCGAGGACTCCTGGGCGATCGTTGGGTTGAGCCTCCAACGTCAGTGACTCAGAGAAGTTCGTGCAGCACCGATATTAATTCCAACTCAGATACCTAGTCTTAACCCTGGGAACAGATTACTGCAGAGCAGAGAGTAGTTCAGCACACCCGTCCGATTATTTATTGTCTGTGGCTGCGTTTGAGCCACACAGGAAAAGTTCAGCCGTTGTAACAAGAACCCTGTGGCCTGCAAAGCTGACAGTGTGTAACAGTTGTCCCCTTAGAGAAAATGTTGGCCAGCTGCTCTGCACTCGCTCGCTCGCCTCTTAATGCATAGCACAGGAAACTTTGCTTTCCCGCCACGCGCGGCATACATTAACCCTTGCTGCTTTGCTAACACAGTTTGCCTTTGATTGTGTATCCTTCTAGCCAGGTGATGCAAATTAGGGTTCTTTAATAACTCTTGGTTGGTCTTAGCCAACGGTGGAGGTTCCAGTTCTGTTACTAGTGATAGTGTTTGCATGGGGTTGGGTTTAGGTGTATATACAGTGCAAATGTAGCCCTGACTGTGTAATATGTGAAAATTTACCTGGGAGTTTCTGGAGAGCACTTGCTCTTAAATAGGTTGTTCCTTGAATCGTTTTTCTATGTCAATAGTGATACCTGAAAATAAACTTAATTTTCTGTCTCATTTGTGATATTTATAGTTCTTCTTTGAATGCATTAGCTCAAATGTCTGAAACAGATTGGGTAAAAAAAAAAAAAAATGGTAGAAGACTTCCTTGTTTTGTTACCGACCCATAAAATTCACCTGGTTTATTGTTTGGAGTTAGCATCTCTCCTGGAGATAGGATCATAAAATTACAAATTCTTCCAGGATTTCAAAGTGAATGACATAGAATGTTGGTAGTACCCTCTTGAGATGAAAACGGTACCTGACTCATCTCCTGTTAATTCCCTGTGTTCCTTTTTTGCCTCAGTTTTCATTTGATCTTCCTCTCTACAAATGTATATATTTTATGGTTCCTCAAAGATAACAAGTTTTGAGTATTGTTGAAATACTTTTTTGGTTACTTCTTGTAAGTTTAGATTTTAAAAACATGTACAGTTTAGTGATCAGAAAAGCATACCTATATAAGCTATCATGTCACATAAAGTAGACTATTGCCAGCACTCAAGTAGTATTCTCTGCGCTTTTTTCCACCCTCTCACCAATGGTAATTACCGTTTTCTCCATAGCAAGTACTTCTAGGCTTTATAGTTTATAATTAATCAAGTTTCTCTATCTCATTCCTTTATTTGACTATATAGCAGTTTTTCCTGTTAATTACATCTCCGTTGCATACAGCCTACATTTTTATACATAATGCATTTTTATAAATGTCTTCTGGTTCAAATATGCCATTATTGTGGGAAAGGCAGGAGATGCCTACTTAACCTCTGTACCTCAGAGAGAAACTTCCCTGTCATAATCTCAAGTCTAAATAGATGATACCAAGCTTTTCCAAAGTGGTTGTACTACTGCAGTTCCTCTCACAGAATATCATTTCCTTTATGTGGACTGCTTAAAATAATTTTTTGTATTCTAAAAACATTGAGAGACCCTCTATATTATTTCCTTAAAGCTTTAGTGTTTTGCTGTCCTATTGAGGTTGACACTTGAGCCCCAAATCCTTTGTGTGTGTTATGAGCTGGGATTCTACTCTCTCACCCGCAAACAACACGGACATCTGAAACTCTCCTGTGCCTGAGGAAGAGTGCTGTACTGGGGCTCATTTCCCATGTTCCTTCACAATGATTTACGGAATAAAAGGCATACATCTACTTTCAGAATCTCTGGGTTATGTGACCAAAGATACTTAATTTGTTGGGGCACTATATACAGGGTTAGTTAATGGTATTGGGAACACTGTGTTCAAGTGAATGCTTAGGAGCAGTGACACTACCTGACCCGGAGGAAATGTACCATTCAAACTAAATTTTCTTTCCAATGCACAGGTCCTAACTTCTCAGGAGCAAAAGAATCATATAAAGCAGGAGGAGTTGACAGGATTTGGGTGACAGCGTTAGAGCAGAAGACACCAAGACGGCACCCCAGTAGCTGGCAATTTTCTGAAAAAAGAAGAAAATGATCCAGGCCCAGGTAACTAACTTGGGGTTTGCTTTATAGTTTTCTCTTTCCTTTGTTTCTATTAATCTGAAGAGTTTAAATTTCAAACAAGCAGGATCTGCAAAGAAAGAAACTGAATCTTTGTTGTTGTTGTTGTTGTTGTTGTGTTTTGTTTTGCTTTTTGTGATTGAAATCTTGCTCTGTTGCTCGGGCTGGCCTTGGACCAGCTGGGCTCAGGCGATCCTCCTTCCCCAGCCTCCAGAGTAGGTGGGACTCTAGGTGTGCACTGCCACAGCTGCCTTTAAGTCAGTCTTGAAACTGAACATCAGGTGTGATACGGTAAGAAACAGATTGTTCACAGGATTTACAGTAAATTATGAATATTGGAACATACGTGATGGGTTACATGAGCTGTCAGCTTGCATCTGATCTCTCTGACAGCCAACCCCTCCAAAGAATTGTTATAACTTATGTAACTTATAACTTACGTGATCTGCAGTGGTTCTGAGAAAATACTGTTGATCATTTCCAGCAGGAGATGCCAGTATTTCATGGCACTTTAGTCTTGGGAAATTTCTTGCCTTGTTCTTCCTAGAGGTGATGTGGACGTTGGCCCAAAGATCGCCCTTCTTGTAAATGCAGAGGAAGGTTTCCTGTGGCTGTTTCTTTCTGGATTCCTCCTAGACCTCTGCAGAACAGACCGAGTGAATACAGCGGACCAAAGCACATAGACTTTGGCCTGTGACCATTGGGATTTAGCCAGGGAAAAACAGTAAACATCCTAGGAAAATGGAACGATTGCAAGCTGTGCCAGTGGTTGTCAGCGAGCAGATAGCTAAACTGATGTTTAAATATGGACTTGTATATTGGGAGTTGAAGATACTGTTATTTGGGGTTGGATTTGGGGGATCTTTAGCAAATCCTATTTGCTAAAGACCTTCACCTTGTGATAGAAAATTTAGAGTCCTGTTCTGTTGGGTAGTGAAGAGCTGCCCTTGCGCAAAGAAGAAGGTAGCCTTTGCCTCAGGGTCCTGGAGGGAGACCTCTAGACCCTCAGTGTCCTGTCTCACAGGAAGGTCTTTGTTAGCCTGCAAGCTTCAGCTATTGGGCAATCTAAAACGTGATCTATGGAAGGCACTTGGGCCATAGTGTATGGTTCTGATTCTAGAAGAAGTAGAGGTGGGGCTGGGCTTCAGGAACCACGTAGACCATCTGTAATTGTACCCCTTTAATAACGCACATAGCAATAATAAGTTTTCTGTTTATACATTTCCTTTCTAATCCCCTTTTGTAAATTGTTGGTGATATTTACTTTCTGTCACTTTTTAGCCATATATCTGTATCTATATATTTAAAAAGCATTATTTATATACCTGGAAATATCAAGCAAATCTATTTTTTTTTTTTTACATGAGTGAAATCACACTCTGCAGAAGGGAGCAGCCTACTGGAAGAAACTCTGCTGTAGTGGCCTAAGGTGGTATGTTTTGAGCATCCAAAGACCGATGATTGCAACTGACTAGGAAACATTAACTGTGTAAAGTTCTGTCAGTTCATAGTGTTCGAAAAAATAGAATACGTTTCTCACCACCAGAGGTTGGCAGAGAACTGAGTATTTTATCTGAAAAATGACAAAGGAACACACACACAGATATTATTTTTTCTGGAGAAATGATAGTAACTTGTAAAAGTATAGTCGGTATCTGCAGCCTGGTACCCTCGGGAATGTTATATTCATGGCCTTGTGCATGTGTAAATCTTTTTCTGGTGATGAGACTTGGGCCTCACATGTTGGTACACACTCTCCCACTGGGATGTACACCCCAGGCCCTTTTTATTTTTATTTTGAGACAAGGCCTCAATAAGTTGTCCAGCCTAGCCTCAAATTTGCAATCCTCATGCCTCAGCCTCCTGCGTAGCTGGGATTACAGGTACACACCACCATGCCCAGCTTTAAACCGCTGAAAGTTACACAGATTAGCGGTGGCCAAGTGTTTGTTGGGATGGGTTGGAGGAGTTTGGCTATGCTTTTAAAATGGTATAATGAGAGACCCTTGGGATGGAACCATTCTGTGTAGTGACTATGCTGATAGCAGCATGGAGCTTCATGTATGATACAGTTGGACAAGAACCCAGACAAATGAGTGTGTGTCATTTAGTGAATCTGAATAGGGATTATATCGAGGCCAGTGTCCTGATTATGTTATTGTCTTTAGTTAAGGTGAGGGGTTACCTAGATGGAAGGCATATGTGCTTTCTCTGTATTATTTATTTTCTTTCTTTGTTTTTTCTTCTTCTTCTCTTCTTTTTTTCCCTTCAGTTCTGGGAATGGAACCCAGGGCCTCACGCATGGTAGGAAGGCACTTTATCACTGAGCCACACCCCCAACCCTCTGGATTATTTCTTATAACTGTACATGCTAATCTATCATCTGTAAAAAACTTAAGACACATAAATATAAACAAATATAGAGAGTTGATTTTAAAAAAAGAAAGAAAAAAATAACCTGACCATCGCTGATGAAGTCAAAGACCCATACACTCATGTATGATCCTTTCCTTAAAAGAACTGGGCACACTTTATAATGTTTTCAGTGGAAGTTATTTTTGTGCTGTTTTTTTCCCTTTAAAGTGCCTGAATTTTTTTAGGTGTTATTACCAGCCCACCTGCCTTCTTCTTGTTCTGTTGTGTGTTTTTGTTTGATTTTTGTTTTTTGTTTTTTTGCTATGTAGTTCAGGCTGATGTTAAACTTAATATATAGGCTTAATATATAGGATTACAGGTATATGCCACCACACTTGGAAGACTTCTTTCTGACCTGCTGAGCTGTTATCTAAATGGTATGGGTGCCACAATTTTCTCGTCTTTTTGTTGAATATGTAGGTAACTCTTATTACACACTGTGTGTCATTGCACGTCCTTGTTAACGCCTTTTGGTGAAGGTGTATCAGAACTTCTGAAGGTAACTACAGAAAAGTCACTTGCTGAATGCACTAATTTTACATTTAATGAACATTTCACTTTGCTGTCCAGAGTGCCTAACTGTTCCATTTTATGAGTAATATAAAATAATGCTTAAAAGTATTAGTTCTGGGCCACTGAACAATATACTGTCACATCATTTTGTTTTTGTTTTTGGGACATGGTCTGGCTATGCACTTCAGGCTGGCCTTGAACTCACTATTTAGCCCAGGCTGTCCTTGAACTCACAGAAATCCTGGGATTACAGGCTGGGATTATAGGCACGTACCACCACGCCCAGCTGTATCATATTGCGCTGTAAGAAGTAAATATTTTGGTCTTTGCCTCTGGCTCCTGACCAGAGTTCCTAAAACTATGCTAATTTCCTTTGTGATAAGAACAGTAGAAGTATCTGTAGTTATAATATTTGTGCTTTTATCCTTGGCTCCTGAAACAGTTCTGAAGCATGTGGATGAAAGGGTTATCTTTGCTATTTATAACCTGAATTTATGTTAAGGAAGTAATTTTTGGAATGCTCTGAAGACAGAGAACCAGCCTTGGAGAACCAAGGCAGAGAACCCTTGTTTGGGGAACCAGCACTGTGAGGAGATTATAACCTTCAACCCCACCCCCACAGGAGGACAAAGGAGCCGCACTGATGTCATCACCAAAGGCCAATGATTTAATCAATCATGCCTGTGTAACAAAGCCTCTATAAAAGCACTCAGTGAACATCTGGATTAGCAATGGTAAAAACACTGAGAGGATCACATGGGAGCCTCACCTCACTCCCCTGTTTCACCCTCTGCATCTCTTCCATTCGACTGTTCCTAATAAAGGGAGTGGGCATTAGGAAGGGAGTGGAAATTAGGAAGTAAAGCATTTCCAAGTTCTATGCTGTTCTAATAAATGATCAAACTCCAGGAAGGGGTCTTGGGACCCTCCGATATAAAGCTGGTAAGCCAGAAATATGGAAGGCTCAGAATTCCAGTGCTGCACGTGCGCACGCACACGCACACACACACACACACACACACACTCACACACACACACGCACACGCACCCTATTTCAGTCAACAGTGGACCACATATACCGCGGTGGTCCCACAAGCATGTATTGCCTAGTATGTTGTGGCTGTTTTAGTTTTTATAAGTATACTCTATAATGGTTGCCCAAAGATGAAATTTTTTAAGAACTCAGGTCATTTTAGAATGTATTCCTGTCATTATGTGACCCATGATTTTATGTGTGTGTAGAATAGAATAGAATAGAATAGAATAGAATAGAATAGAATAGAATAGAATAACAAAGAATTACACAATGTTTTCCTAGGATTTGACTACCACAGTGTACTAAACAGCAGCAACTAGGTTTGTAGATGCAGCTATAGAGTGGAAAGAACAGAAAAGAAAGCTAACATTTCTTTCATATCGTCACGAGTAACTCAGTTCATTAGCAAGACTATTCTTTCAGGTGTTGCTGACCCTGGAGGATGTGGCAGTGAGGTTCACCCGGGAGGAGTGGCGGCTCCTGGGCCCTGCTCAGAAGGACCTGTACCGGGACGTGATGCTGGAGAACTACAGCAGCCTGGTGTCCATGGGTGAGGACGGTGGCCCTGCATCCCTCAGAGGGTACCTGTCAGTGGCCTTGCCTTTCTCAGCTCCTGGAAACCCTGGAAGGCCCCTGGTGTCTTGAGTGGTAGATTTCATAGTCCTCTCTGGCCTCCAAAAGGACTCTAAAGTGCTCTTTTCTGTGAGCAAAGGTTTTTACTTTGTATATGTAAACCACACAGTTCCTAAAATAAAGCGATCATAGCCCATTTGATGAGCCTAACTAAGACTTCTGTGATTTCCCATGAACAGGGTATCAAGACAGCAAGCCAGATGTCCTCTGCAAGTTGCTGCATGGAGAGCCATGGACAGTGGAGGATGAACTCCAAGGCCAAAGCCTTTCAAGTGAGTGGGAGAATAGCTGGAAAAGGCGGGGATGAGAAAGCCTGGTGGTGAGGGCCAGGGATACAGCTCAGTGGCACAAGTACCTGTCTGGCAAGCCCAAGGTCCTGAGTTCGATTCCCAGTACCAAAAAAAAAATTAAAAAAAAAAAAAAAAGAAAGAAAGCCTAGTGGCATTGAAGGGGCTTGGGGAGATGAGAGCAGCACCTCCGCCCGACTCTCTCTATGGGAGACTTTTTTACTTTGAAGGAGTTTGGAGAAAAATATACCTCTTTATCTCTCCTGGGATCTGAGTTCTCTTCATTAATTTGGAATCTTCCCTGTCTTCTGACTGCTGTGCCTTCCCACTCCACCAAACATGACGGGTCCGAGCTCCGATACTGGGTGACCTGGTCTCGCAGCTACCTCCTGGGTACCTCATCTCCTCACTCCATGGTCCTCCAAAGGCCCTGTTGTGCATTTGCTCATCTGTTCTTACCTCTCAAGCTCTCCTTCAGCCTAATAAGTTAAGCTGCTGTTTCCTGGCGTGGCATCTCAAACTGACATCTCTCCCGTGTTGTGCAGTACAGACTCATGTTCTGTGATTTACACGTCTTGGTGCCAAGTCTGTCTTGCTGTCTTCATAGGGAACCTATTAAAAGTGTTCCTAATTCATGTTCCACCCATGTGATTACCTCCTTGATTTGTTCTTCAAACACTGTTTTTGGTAACTTGGTGGATGCTGACCGGTAGCAGCAGTGAGCAAAAACAACAAAAAACTATGGTTCCGCACGTGGAGGACACATAAAATAAGGCGTCATCGTGGAGTTCACAGTATCTGTGAGGGGCTGAATTACCGTCTCTCCAAGAAACACCCTGTAATTTCAGATTTTCCTGTACTTCTGAGTGTCCTAAATCCGGGACATCTGGATACAGCAACTCTCCAACTTGCAAACTTTTGAGTCATGAACTTTCAGAGGTACATTGTATAAGACTCACTGTGTCAGCTTACCAGTGAATCTGACTTACAATCAGTTCTCCTGGAATGGAACGCATTCATGAGGGACTTATTGTATTACTCCAATGTTCTCTACCTACACACCTCTTTTATTGAGTTCTTTATGTTGAATTTTTAGCTAGGAAATATGTTTTTGGATACCCTTCATTCTCAGTGCAGTCTAAACTAGGTGAAAACACATACCTACTTCAGTGTGACTCATTTGTATATTTGCTAATTCTGAACTTCTTTCTAGTGCACCATAGATGTCCCCATTGTGTTTGCTTTGTCTCTTTCCCTGTCCTGTTCAGATTTTGTTAATTGTGTTAACTTCTGTTAACCCATCCTAGGACCCTGAAATTCTTTCAGAGTCCTTTAATAGTGTATCATCTTGTTTACACAGATTTCCTAAATTCTCCCCACTTTTTTCCAAATATAGGATTACTTCTTTTATTTAGTCCTTTAAATTATTTTTTGGAAGCCTAGTATATGTTGAGGGATAACAGCAGTGAGCTAGAACAAGCGAGACCACGGGCTTTCGAGGCTTTTGTTTGAAGAGGAGACATAGGTAGCATCATGGAGCAGAGTGTGCCAGGCCCGGGGCTACTCTTTCAGGACAGGGTTGAACTCTTGGATCAGGTGGCAGCTTGAGCCTACAAGATACAGAAGTTAGTCAGCAAGCAGTTAGAGCAGAGGTACCACAGGTACATTAGCAGTAGAAATGTGGGTAGATCGGATTGTCCTAATAGTATAAACTGTAGTGCAAGGCTGACTATTGTGGGATGTATGTTTCTAACTGAGGGTCAAAGGTGGGTAATGTAGGTATAGTGTTTTATATTCTTCTGTCTTCTCTTTTCTTACAAAGCTAAGAATTTTTCTTGTTCTGGGTGACAGCTGTGTGGCAGTAAATGACATCCAGCTGTTGCAAGTAAAGTTGATGATAAAGCTGGCTTGGTGTTGATCCAGAAAGCAAAGGTGATCCACTTGGCCCACTTACTGCAGTTCACTAACGTGCATGTAGAATCGTGGAATAATATAATGTGAGTGGCAGCTTGAGAGATCAGAGGAAAGAAACAGAAATGGAAAGAATTTGTAGCTGTCAAGGACCAGCATGAAGAAACAAAAGACAGTTCCTATAGCCAGATTGGTAGTTTTGGTTTAGGGAGCTTCCTCCACTGTGCAGTTCTAATATTCCCTAAGGCCATAGATTCTCTTTTTATAGGAATACAGATGGATGGTATCTAAGCCAACAGTCAGTATACCAACTGTAAGAAGCTCCCAATAAGTGTGAGATTAGACCTTTGAGGAAGCTGGTTTGATGGTGGTCTACAGGATGATGGAGAGCAGTGAATTTTAGGAATGGTATCATCTAAAAGTCTATCACAGTGGACTTAAAACATGGAGTGTTGAACAGTTTGACTCACCTCTGGGATGGTTTTTCCAGCCATCTGGAAAAATGGCATCTGTTGGTTATCTCTGTCAGGATGGCTAACGTGGTTTGCCTCAGTGGACTTTTCCCATTTTCCAAACCCTAAATGATGAAATGAACTAAAACCTTGGCTATACATCTTCATCATCTTTTAGTCATTATGCTCTCTGAATTGATCTTCTGCTTATTTACTAAAGTGTTCCAAATCAGTATTACCGGTTAAGGCTTTGCTCAAGATTTATATGTCTTAGACTTTATCATGTCTGTATGTGGGCATGTAATAAGAACCTTTAATTTGATGTGCTGATATTTTCCCTTACCTATGTACTGCAAGTGCTTTTCTTTCTTTCATTTTTTTTTCACTTTTTTTTTTTCTTTATTTTAGAAACATAAAAGTACAAAAACATATTGACAAACAGACACCCATTATCATAGAAAATAGTACAATCACAACTAATCTATAGACAAGGTGATATGGTCTCAACAGTAGTTGTTGCTTTATCCATTGATATCTTCGAATTGTAGATGTATGGACCCATATACAGACATGCAAATTTAGTCA
>PVLD010016834.1:0-43757 GCA_004027595.1 Dinomys branickii
CGCCCGCCTTGTGAGATTCCCATTCGCAAAGCATCTTGCCTCCTGGAGGCGTCTGCCACCCTCTGCCCATGCACCCCACCTGCACCCCACTTGCACGTTTTCAAAGCCTGGTGAGTCCTCCCCACCGCATTTTCTCAGTAAGGATCCTGCACAACAATGCACAGAGGTGCAAATCCTATTCTTATTCCCTTGATAGGGGGCTGAAGGCAGGAGGTGCTGAGTAACTTGCTCAAGGTCACATGGAAGTAGCAGAGGCAAGATCCCAACCCTCATCTTCCTCACTACGTAGCATCACCCTATTCCCCATAACCTGCCATTGTTCATTTATTAACAAAGAATAATCATGTCCAGGATTTGCCTACTCTGTGCTGAGCACAGAAGACACAGAGATGACCCAGGCCTGGTCCCTGTCTTTGGGTGTCCCGCAAGATGGGGATGGAGCACACTGAGTGGGGCCAGGGTGGTCACAGAGGTGAGTGCCCTGTGCTTTGGGCGCTCAGAGGAGCTGGCCTGGGGTCCCCAAGCTGCTCTGAAATGCTGGGCAGGAGCTGGCCAAGCATGGAGGAAGGGCTCGTGGGCTTAGGGAATGGCGGTGTCCAGGGCATGGAGGCCTGTGTGGGAAGGAGGGAACTTTCCCTGGCCCAACATCAAGGGGCTGGGGGCTAAGGAGGGCTGGAGATGCAGCCAGTGTCACGGAGAGCAGAGGCAGGAGGCAATGCAACCTGCAAGCCCTGCAGTGGCCCAAGGAACCCTGGATTTTGGAGAATTGCCCTGCCTGGCCTATTAAGTCTCATGCAGCCACCTCCCCCGTGTGGGCAATGGGAAGGCCAGGCAGGGAGGCACAGGCTGGCAGCCTGGATTAGCAATGTGGATGCCACCGCTGAGCTGAGGGGGGCAAGGAGCTCACGGCAACAGGCAACTCTGCTTGGTCAGGAAGGAGCCAGCACCAGGACTGGATTCTGCACAGTGAGAATGGTGCCTGTCCCAGGTCCTGGGCTGTGGGGTCGGAGGCACAAGGAACACTTTCCCAGCTGTCTGCACTTTTCCCTCCTGGGGAAACCATGCTGCGGGGAAGTGGACTCTGGCCTGGTGCTCTGTAGGGACCTGCAGGGCACACACTGCCTCTTTTGCTTAAATGTCAGCTGATTCTGACCAGTCATAGCTTTGGCGCCTGTTTTCTGTAAAGTGGGGTGGTGAATTCCTTCCTCACAGGGCGGCAGGAGGAAGTGAATGGGAAGGTTCATGTAACGCACCTAGGAGGGTGTCTGTTACACAGTGGGTTCTCAGTAAATGTTGGTCATGCCAATGGCATAGCAAAGAGGTTAAAATGAGGGTGCCTTTGAGTGTGACGACACATGTGTGCACATGTGAGTGTATGAACACACATATGGTGTTTGGCAACTGTGTGCTGATGTGCCAGAGTGCAAGAACACACATGAAACATGCAGGATGCCTGTGCAGATGTGGCGGTATATGACGTGTTAGCGTTGCGTCTGTGGTTTGAGGGGTGCAGCCCAGGAAGGGCCTGGCCTTGGGCAGCTCATTGCCCCTCTGTGGTCATATGTCCTTGTCACCCCACTGTAAAAGCCTCCTGCATCCCCACCTCCTGCAGAGGCCCACACGGGGCAAGGCCTTGCTCAGAGTGGCCCAGCCAGCAGGCTGGGCAGTGCAGGGTGGGAGCAAGGACTTGCATCCCTGTCTGGAGGGCAGGCCTGAGTCTAGCAGGGACTTTGCTCTGCGGAAGGCCGAACTTCCTGTCTCCAGGGCCCACATTCCTTGTGTCCTCCACCACATGTCCGGAGAACAATGGCTGGAGGCTTGGCCATCTGGGTAGCAGGAAGGTGGGTCAGCGGCTGGTCCATCTTGATGGGGCAAACAGATGAAGCTCTGGCACTGGGCTCAGCACTGGGGCTGCAGGCCCAGGACTTCTGCTTCCTGCCAGTCCTGTCCCTTACCCAGGCCCCTCAGCACATGCTATCCCCCATGGCCTGAGGCAACTCTTTGGACAAAGTCCAGCTAAGGGAGGGGAAGTCTGAGCTGGTCCTGGGGAGGCGAGCAGTTTAGGTGGAACCAATCCTAGCAGGTGGAGGTCTTGAGGATGCCCCAGCCTTACTCACCTTTCACTGAGACCATGAGGGAAACTAAGGAGGCTCTGTTTGAACAGTCAGAACCCCTCCCAGCCCCCAGCAAACGCTCCATATTCACAGAGGGTCTCTGAACCTGGTAACTCCTAGTTTGCACGTAGGTCTAACAAGCAGCTCTCCAGGGCAGGCATGCTAGAGATTGGGATCAGGACCCCTGGTTCTGATCTCAGGCTCCTCTGCTGACCACTGGTCAGTGTCATGGCCTCTGTTTTCTTCTTTGTGAAATGACTGTGCCTTGCCATGTTCTGCGGAACTCACTTGCAGCCAGAGGGTGTCCCATAACACATCTCGAGTGCTCTGTAAACTCCTCCCCGGTCCAGTCCCTCCTCCACCTGCCATCAAGCCCACAGGTGACCCCCAGAGACACAGGAAAGGGGCCAGTACTTGAGGCAGGGAGGACAGCCGTGGGGCTCTCAGCACTAGCAGGGGCCAAGCAGCAGGACAGAGCAGCCCAGGGCTGTGGCCACCTGTGGGCACTGGGCCTCTTTGGGGGCAGCTGAGACAGGTGGGAGGGAAGTTAGGGGTCTCTGGTCTGTGCAGATGACTCCTGGAGGTGGTGTCTGTCTCTGCGCCCTCCCAGTCCTGCATCTGAGAATCTGGCTGCTCTTGGGCTGTCTTAACTGCTTTCACACTGCGGAGACACCGTACCTGACATCCACAACTTCAAGGAGGAGAGGTTTGTTTTAGCTCACAGCTGGTAAAGGTTTCAGTCCACAGCCTGCTGGCTCCAAAGCAAAACAGCATGGCAGAGGAGAAACAGTTCATGGCAGGCAGGCAGAAAGCAGAGAGCCAAGGGAGGAGAGATATTCATTTCTACCCTTCTAGGCTACACACATAGTGACTCACTCCTCCCACTGGGCGTTACCACCCCAAATCACACCCAGCTCCAAACCTATCAGTGCACTAATCCAGTAACACACACCCGTGATGCAGTCACCTCCCAATAGCCCTACCCAGGAGCACGTGAGGCTTTGGGGGACATCTGGATATAAACCCTAACATCGGCTGAGGACCATCCCTGAGAACAGCTCCTCAGGCCTATTGGTGCCTCTGGGAAAGTTCTCCTCCACCCTTGGTCAGGCTGGGTGCTCACAGAAACACGAGGTGGCCCTGGCTGAAGCTGAGAACAGGTTGAGGCCAGGGCAGGTTCCAGAGTGTTGGTCTCCTCCTGGGTGGGCTCAGGGCTCCTGTGAGGACAGGACCCTCAGTGGGGGTGGTTTACCCCCTCTCAGCTACGAATCAGTGCACAGCATTTGGCCCTGCCTGAGGACCCACAGTGGGCCTCCTTCACCTGGGGCATCTACCATAGCTTCATCCCATCTCACCTCAGTTCTCCAATCTGTTGTCTGATAAAGGCTCCTGCATGATGGCCATCACCTGTCAAAACCTGGGACCAGGTTCAAGTTCCACAGCCTGGCATTCAAGGCCCTGCTGCCTTCTGTAGCTCCTTTCCTTGCTTCTCAGGTCCAGCCACACTGGAGGCCTGAGTTCCCTACAAGCACAGTGCTCTGTCAAGCCACAGGGTCTTTGCACATATCACCTCTGCTGCCTAGAAGTCTGTACCCCAAGGACTACTAGCTCCTCCAACTCCCTGAAATTCTGTCCAAATATCATTTTGTCCATGAAAAGCAGCAATAACAAATAGAGTTACCACTTCTTTTATTTTAAATGAGGGCTTTATTGAGATAAAATTTACATACCATAAAATCTGGCCTTTTATTATAGTATACACTGCAATATGTACTCACAAATTACAATGTATACTCTCCAATTGTGTATTGATCGCCACTATCCAACTCCAGAATATTTGCATGCCCTCCAAAAGCAACCCCAAACCCTTAGCACTGGCTCCCATTTGTCCCCCACAGCCTCTGCAAGGCAGGGGACACTAGCAAGAGTTCTAAGTAGCAGCCTGAGAGGAAGCAAGTCACTTAGGGCCTTAAGAGGAGGAAAATAAATCGGGCCACAGATTAAGAGAACAAACAGCTGTAGTCCTTGCGGTAAGAAGGTGGGGCTGTGGGCAAATTAGGCAAAACCTTCCAAACAAGGACGGTGACAGCAACGGCCCAGAATTGACCTTAACCTTCTCTGTACTTTCATTATAATGCATTTCCACGATAAAAATCTCCCAGAGGGGCACATAACACATTTCTAAGCACATTTGGGGCTGTGGGCAATCTTACACTTGCACAGTAATCAAACTCCAACCAGTCTGCAGACCCCTGTCTCTTTTTGGGAAAAAAAAAAAAAACCCATAAACAATAATATTCCTTTGAGACCTCATTAAAGTGGAATGTGTCCTTGGTTAGGTGCTTCTCTGCCCAGGCAGAAGCTTGCTGCCCGCCTGTGGAGTAGCTAACTGCTCTCTTTCCTGGGGCTGCTTATGGGATAGTAGGTTCTACTTCATTTCTACAACGAAGTTTCCAGTTAAAGCTTTTGCACAATAAGTGCTGTTGCTTCAGGTTTTTTTTTTTTTTTTTTTTTTTTTTGAGACAGGTTCTCACAGTGTAGCCGAGGCTGGCCCTGAACTCACCCACAATCCTCCTGTCCCAGTTTTCTGAGCACTAGGACTACAGGAATGTGCCACCACACCTGCTTTTGCTGTTGTCTCAGTTTTAAATTTCTTTTGTTACTAAGCAAGGACTCCTGTTAGCTGTTGACCCCTAGTGCTAATCTATTTTTAATCTCCATGGAGTTTCCTGTGTGGAGCCTTCTGTGACTGTCTTCTTTCATGTAACATATTGTGTCATATTATAGCATGTATCACAACTCCATTCTGTTTTTATGGGGAAATAATTGTCCGCTGTATGACTCTGCCACACTGTATCTGCCCACTCATCTGTTGATGGACATTTGAATTATGTCTGCTGTTTTGCTATTATGAATAAAGTGTGGAGCATTTCTTCAGATTTATGGGGGAAATGATTTTAATTTTGCTTGGGCATATTACATCTAGGAATAAAACTGTTGAGTCATATGTTAACTCCAGTTCTAATCTTTCTAGGAACTGTCAAACTGTTTTCCAAAATAGCTGTACCATTTTATAATTTTTCTATATTCTCACTAACAGATGTCATTATCTGTCTTTTTGATTACATTTCTCTTAGGGAGTGTGAAGTTGTATTTCCTTGTGGTTTTGATTTGCATTTGCTGAATGACTAATGTTATTGAGCATCTCTTCATGCTTATGGGCCATATGTATATATCCTTTGGGAAAATGTTTATTCAAACTACTTGTCCATTTTTTAATTTTAATTGGATTATTTATCTTTTTGCTGTGGATTGTAAGTATTTTATTTATTCTGTAGATATAAATACTTCCTCAAGTATGTAACTGCAAATGTTTTCTCATAGTCTTTGGGCTGTCTTGATGGTGTCCTTGAAGTACAAAGGCTTTTAGTTTTAACAAAGGACAATTTATTTATTTATGGTCTATTTTGATTTTAGTATCGTGGGTGGAAAGAAACACTTTTCTTCCCATTTTAGGTTCATGACTGAGATCCCTATAATAAAAGCAAGAATAACAGAAAAATTGTACATGGATTTGATATCTAAAGTATGATCGAAACACATGGTGAATGTTCAAATTAAAAATGTTACCCCCATCAAAATACTCTCTTCCACTTCAAATGCTTAGCCCATCATTCTGCCCTCTTCTGAAGCAGTTCTGGAAGTCCTCTTTTGTGAGTGTCTACATGGTATGATCAAAAAGACAGTGAGGGCTATTGCTGAGTGCCATCCAAGGGAAAGGAAGACCAGTAAAAACATTACTATGTGTTTTTATCCATCTTATTCACTGGATCAGGCACTGTGTGAGTACTGGCTTTAGTCAAATCAGGACATCGAGGCAGCTAGGAAAGTGCAACTAAGGACATGACAGTGGGCTTCTAGAACTGCTTCTGAAGGTGGCGAGAACAGTGGGATAAGTGGGTTCAAAGCAACAGGGAGTCTTCTGAGGGTGTATTTTACTATAAAAGACTTTTAAAAATGTAAAGGTTCACTTTATTTTTTGATTACACCCTGTAAGTTCTAGCTATATGACACATGAGATATAAGAAATGAAGACTTCAAGAAGCAGAACCTGTGTGTTCTTATGCCTGGCTTGATGGAGAGTGGACAGGCATGGTGATAAAGGAAGTATAAACCAGTGGTAATAAACTGAGCGGCTGTGTGTTCAAGTTCTTTTCTGTGCCCTTGTGTCTCTGAGTCTGGGTATAATGTGGGGAATTCTTGAGTGAGGCTCTTATAACCTGCCGCAAAAGATAGGGATGGGAAAAAGATACTGATCTTCCTGCTTCGGTTGATTTCTCAGATGTCAAGATTAGTGTGTCGGGATCCCCACCAATATCATACATAGAAAATATTGCCTAATCCAAGGCCTTGAGGGAGGCTCATGAGAACCCCTGAATCTGCTCTCTGCTGGTCAGCAGTATGGCCTGCCTAGGGCCCTCATGAATAACTGCTATCTGAGGCTGGGACTGCTAGCAGGACTGAGCCCTGGATCTGCACTCATTCTACTCATTCATGTCAGCACTGATTGGAGTTGTTAGACATTTAGATGGTATTGAAGAACTGGAGAATCGGTTGTTAGAAAATAGTACAGAGGGCACTCAGGGTGTCCGCTTCTCCATAACTCTTTTCACTTATGAGTCACTAGAAAAGCCAAGATGTTGGTATACCTGGCTGGTATTTTTGTGGTCCACAATGCTGCTGCTATTACACTTTGTTTCTATCGTTGCCAATGTCTAGGTAGTTTTAGGTGATTTAAATGCATCTGTAGGTCTTTGGGAAAACTTCAGCAATGGTGAATAAAGATGCCCTTAAGACAATGAAGGTCTTCATGATCCTGCCCATCTTCTCTCTTGTGGTCTTCATGTTCAAGCTTTTTGCCATGGAGAAGGGAAATCAATTCTTCCTTGGAGCCACTTTGCTGATGTGCTGGTTGTGCGTTATTATCAGAGTATCCCTGTATACCCAACATTATTGCCAACCGCAGTGAAAACTTTGGTACAGGCAACTACCACAGCTATTGCTTCACCATGACCTGGATCTGCTTCTGCTGCAGCTTCATCATTAGCTTGTGCCCCTGAGAAAGAAATTGAACAAGTGTTGGTGGGGAAGGGGGAAGCACTGAAATCTGGGAGGTGACTGGAAGTCACTGTGTAGGAAAAACCAATAGAGGAATGAGGACTGAGGAGGGGGAAGGAAGAGTGGGAGAGATCCAAACCCAATGCATTCCTGGGGAGATTCTCTACTGTCACTGCCTCCCAAGAGCCCTTGCCCTTGGGAGAAAGTCATGGGCTTGTACATCGATACTCACATGATGTAGGCCAGAGAAACTCCCTGCAGCCATGAGACTTGGCCTCTGGCTGCCTCCACTTCTGAGGGTGAATTCTGGGTTCTACATTGAAGTCTTACAGACCTACTCTACCAAATATACGTAGCAAACAGCAGTACAGGTTCTGGCAAGAGGAAATCCTGTGTCTGGGATGACTATGCTAAACCTGGAAGCCATCCTGACTTCTGACCCAAGGCAAAACTTCACATTCCTCTCTGAAGTGCCTACAGGAGGGCTTTGGCCAGGGAGCCACTGCGCCTTTTGAGGACAGATATTTAGCTCTGTGGAATTCAGTGGCACCGTGACAAAAGGGGAAGCAGAGAGATAATTTGTAAAGCCAAGTTGGAGAGAGAGCAAACCAAGAGAGAACTTTCTACCATGGGAGGACTGGGGAGGGCAAGAGCCCACCCAGACCTCATATCTCTCTCTCACAGGACCTCTTGCCATGGACTTTGTGAAGAGCTAGCTTAATTGGGGCATAAGCCTGGCTCCAATGGTCCTATCCCTGAATTTTCTACTGTAAATTTGTACTTTAACATTATAATAGCTGGTTGTGAGTCTCAGTTCCTTTCCCTGCAGGATATAGGAATCAATCTATGTGTTTATCTACTTGGTATGACAAACAGCAAGGAGTGTGCATGTGTGCAAATGTGGCAAAATGGGATCTGGACCCATCTCTATGCTTCATCTAACAGGTTTTGCATATGTTTACCAGAACATCACAGAGGATCCAATAGACATACACCAATCCAGGATTTGCTAAAATGTTTTCTTTTGATTTTTCTGATAGAGGCTGTCAGAGACCAGGCTGTGTAAAGGTTAATCTGCTGGACACAGTGCTCTCTGGATGTATTGGAAAAGCTCATATTCATAGTGATCTAAACTCAAAATAACACCTCAGCTGAGATGGCTGTTCCAGGGCCAATGAACAGTGATGGCTCATCTTTTCCATGCCTCCATCCACCCAGTGTGCACTGGCTCCTGCCCTTTTCCATCCTTTCTCACATACACACACATGGTTGCTGCTCTTAGGTCATCAAATGGCACCAGCAGCAGCTGCCAGCTGTGTGGGCACCAGTAATCATAGCAACACAGGAGACAACCACAGATTCCTCATTCACAAGTGGGACAAAAATTACCATGCATCAGTTGGTTTTTAAGAATATAAATAGAAATTACATTCAGATTTGTCCTAAGACTGGGTGCTGGACTGCTGGGTGCCCAGAACCAAGGGGTGGGCACAGCCCCTACATGGAGCCAAAGCAAAGGCACCAGCAAAGGCAGAGCTACAAAAAATATTAAAAAACACTTAAAAGTTTTGCAGGATATAAAACCCAAATCCTATAAAAGTTCAGTGTTAGCCCGAAATACACAGAAAGCCTGACAACCAGATTTAAATCTTGTAAAATTTTTTATTTCAGTGATCAAGAACATGCAGCCAAGGAAATCTATAATGATCAAAATCAGGCATACACTTCTACCTACAATTTCTGTTAGTTTTTGATTGGCCCATGTCTTTAAACACATCCTTGCTATGTTAAGTATTACAGAGAGATCCCAGGAATTCAGTTAGAAGGCAAGAAGGTCTGCACAGTCACAGAATGTGTATAGATGACTGAGATGGAGTCTGTGTATGAAGGAAAGGCACATGAAATTGCCAGTATTTTTAAGACAAAACAAAATAATTAATTATAGATAAAAGGTTTTTTGCCTTCCTAAATTCTTATTATAAGAGATCTCTGTTAATTAACCTATGAAAAATTTTGACTAGTCTATTTATAATTACAAAATTCAAAAATTATAAGAGTTGTTATAATTCAATTTGGCAAAATATATGAGTGCACTCAGATTTTATAAAAAATTTTCTTAAGTTTATTTGTTGTTTATCTGTCTGCCAGTCTGTTTTATTTGAGCTCAACAAATTTTTCTTCTTTTTGCATTTTTGAATTTTTGGAACATTTGTCTGTAATTTAAGTTAGCTTATAGGTAAATGTCATTAAAATTAAGGGCATACTTCCTCCCAGGTTGCCAAAGGATCATAGTGATGTCAAGATTGGTTTTATAAATGCAGTGCATATTGTTGTCTATGAATAATAATTTGAGAATTTTTCATTGGTTAAAAGAGTTTGGTAAGTGTTATGATCTGGTTCTCATAGGTCATCATAAGTTTTGTAATGAATCTCTTCTTGGCCTTTTGGCTAAGATCAAGTGTAAACATTTTATAACAATAATTAAGCAGAAGTCCTTTAGTCTGGAGAAACTGCTGGACAGGAGTCCTTTTGGTCAATAAAGGAGCAGCTGCCTGGAAAAATCTTATTCCAGCCTTTGTTCATTAATGGGAGCCCCAGTGATCTCCACAGCCGTATGGGAGACACCCCAGTACATATTATTAAATATATTATTGTGGTATGTTTATATTGGTCATAATCAAAAGGTTAAGTCTTCTATGGGTAAAACAATATGATTTTTTGCTAAAAGATGTTCTTGATACAATATAATAGGAAGCTCCCAGCAAAAATATGAAGAGAGATGACAAGACTGCTGCATAGGAAAGGAAAGCTAAATACACGTGTTGTCAGCATAAGTGAGATGTGTGCTTGGAACATGCAGCTGTGTGTGAAGACTGCCTGGGGTGTGACAGTTGAAGCAAAGGTTATTTTTCTGGTAGAATTCTATTGGCATTTTCCTTGTAGTTAATACAGGAATTTATTTCTGATGTTATCATTTAGGTTTTGTAGGTAAGTAGACAGTTAATATGAAAATGTTGATGTCTATTCTAAGTGAATAATATGTATTAAGGATTTAATAATTGACACTTTATGTTCTTGTTAACAACACATTGTATAACATAATAAGAACCTCCTGACAAAACAGCAAGGCCACTGAGAAGTCAATTAGGTCCTACACAAAGGCCAGGAAAGCACAAGACACGTGCTGTCAGTGTAAGCAATGTGTATGTATGGAGTGTGCTATTGTCATGTGTGTAGACTGCCTTAGGTGTGATAATTGAAGTAAGAATTATTTTGTTTTGCAGGGAACTATGGTATTTTCATCCCAGCACATATAAGAATTTATTTCTGAGGTAATTTTTCAGACTTTGAATACTAAAAACCAGTCAATGTTAAAAATTTTGATATTTTTTATAAACACTCAAAAATATTACAAATCCAATACTTTATTTTTGTGATTTTTCTTTACTTATTTTAAAGAGAAAACAATAACAAAATAACAACAAAGACAAAAACAAAACAACACAAAACAAAAAAATACAGAATTTCAAAACAAGATGATAGGAAATTAATAATGGTTGTTATATTACATATTGTTATCTTCAATGAAGTTGCTCAGATTACCAGATGTAAGACTGATCAAACAATTAAAGAGAATAAAAAGTAATAAAAACCACTAGAAATGATACATAGCTTCATTAAACAATATGGAAGGAATTCAACAATGGTTGTTATACTGCATATTGTTGTCTTCAAATTATTTGTTCAGATTACCAGATATAAACATGAAAAATTGTTCAAAAAACTAAAAAATAAAAAATTTAAGCATTAACAGTTCCTTTCAATAAACCAATAAACATCAGCAGTACAATTATCCCAGCTATCCTTGTATACACACACACACACACACACACACACACATATATAGTTTTCTCTTCTTTCTTTTCTCCTTTACCTCATCCCAGTTGTTCCTTCCCTTTGAGAAATGTTTTTCCTTTCACAATATCTATTCTACTTTTCAGGTTTTATTTACTCTTTCAGGTTTTTACACTATGGAGACAATATGATGTTTACACATGCAGGTCTGATTTGTTTCACTTATGAGTATGGGTTCTAGTTGCATACACTTACCTATAAAACCCACAAGTTTTTCTTTTTCATAGTAGAGTAATACTCCATTGTATAAAAATTCCACATCTTTTTTATCCATTCCTCCCCTGATGGGCATTTGGATTATTTCAAGATCTAGTTGTGACAAATTGCGCTGTTATAAACATAGATGCACATATATTGCTGTAGTATGATATTTTCAGTTTTTCTGGCAAAGTCCTCAGAAGGGGAATAGCTGAGTTAAGTGGGACCTCTAATCCTAGCTTTGTGAGGACTCTTCATGCTGATTTCCATAGTAGTTTCACCAGTTTGCACTCTCACCAGCAGTGGAGGAGGGTTCCTTTTTCCCCACAACCCCTCCAGCATTTGTTATTGGTTAATTTCTTGATGATAGCCATTCTTTCTAGAGTGAGATGGAATCTCAGTGTTGTTTTAATTTGCATTTCTTGAATGGCTAATGATGAACATTTTTTCATGTATTTATTGGCAATTTTTATTTCTTCATCTGAGATCTGTGTATTCATCTCAGATGCCCATTTTTGGATTGGGTCTTTAAATTTTGGGGACCTGAATTTTAAAAATCCTTTATATGTTCTAGATAGAAGTCCTTTGTCTGAGGGACAATTGGCTAAAAGTTTTTTCCAATATATGTGTTTTCTTTTTACTCTGTTGGTGATTTCTTTTGATGTCCAAATCTTTTCAATAAGATGAGATCCTAGTTGTTGATTCTTTGAAGTATTTCCCTTGCAGTTTGGCTTTTGATCATGAACTCTCTGCCTATTCCTATGTCCTCAAGGTTTCTACTTCCTTTCTCTTCCCATAGTTTTAGTGTTTCTGTTTTAATATTTAGATCTTTGATTCATTTTTACTTTAGTTTAGTGCATGGTGATAGACAGGGGTCTATTTTTAGTCCTTGGCATGTGGAAAGTCAGTTTTCCCAGCACCACTTATTAAAGAGGATATCTTTCTTCCAGAGAACATGTTTGGCCCCTTTGTCAAAAGTAAGGTGGTTGAGTGCGTTTGTAGTTGCATCTGCATCTTCTAATCTGTTCTACTGATCCTCAGATCTGTTTTTCTGCTAGTACCATACTGATTTTATCACAGTAGCTTTGTAGTATAGTTTTAAATCAGGGATTGTGATGCTTTCTGCCTTTCCTTTGTTGCTCAGGATTGCTTTTGCTCTTCTGGGTCCTTTCTCATTCTAGATGAATTTTAGGGATATTTTCTGTAGATCTGTGAGGTATGCTAATGACATTTTAATTGGGATTGCACTGAATCTG
Source organism: Dinomys branickii (assembly GCA_004027595.1). Lineage (NCBI taxonomy): Eukaryota > Metazoa > Chordata > Mammalia > Rodentia > Dinomyidae > Dinomys > Dinomys branickii. The sequence continues at coordinate 12,602 of PVLD010016834.1, forward strand.
TACAACAATTTTGGGAGTATGGCCATTTTCACAATGTTGGTTTTTCCTATCCATGAGCAAGGAATATCTTCTTATTTTTTCAAATCTTCTTTAATCTCTTTTTTCAGCATATTGTAATTTTCACTGTATAGATATTTTATTTCCTTTGTTAAATTGATTTCTAAGTATTTAAATTTTTTGTATGCTCTTGTGAATGGTGTGGTTTCCCTAATTTCTCTCTCAGCAAGTTTGGTGTTGTGTACAGGAATGCAATAGATTTTTGGGTGTTGACTTTGTATCCAGCTATGCTACTGAACTTGGTTATTAAATCTGTAAACCTTTTGGCAGAGTTTTTGGGGTCTTCTATGTAAAGTATCATGTCATCTGTAAATAATGATAATTTCACTTCTTCCTTTCCTATCCTTATTCCTTTTATTTCTTTCTCTTGTCTAATTGATCTTGCTAATATTTCCAGAACGATGTGAATAGGAGTGGTGACCGTGGACATCCTTGTATTGTTCCTGATTTTAAAGTGAAAGCTTTCAGTTTTTGTCCATTTAGTATGATATTATCTGATGTTTTGTCATAGAGGGCTCTTATCAGAGTAAGATAAAATCCATCTATTCCTATTTTCTGTAGGTTTTTTTTAAAACCATGAATGAGTGTTGAACTTTATCAAAAGCTTTTTCTGCATCAGTTGAGATGATCATGTGATTCTTGTCTTTGGCAATATTGATATGGTGTATTACATTGATTGATTTGTGTGTATTGAACCATTCCTGCACTCCTGAGATGAATCCCACTTGGTCATGGAGTACAATCGTCTTGATGATTTGTTGCATTCTGTTTGCTAGTATTTTATTGAGTATCTTTGCATCTATGTTCATTGGGGAGATTGGCCTGCAGTTTTCTTTTTTGGTTGAGTCTTTCTCTGGGTTTGTTATCAGGGTAATACTTGCCTCCAGGAGTGAGTGAGGGAGAATTCCTTCCCTTTCAATTTCATTAAAGACTTTGAGAAGAATTGGTGTTATATCTTCCCTAAATTTCTTGTAGAATTCAGCAGTGAACTTATCAGGACCTGGGCTTTTCTTTGTTGGTGAATTTTTTTTATTACATTTTCAATTTTGTTAGCTGAGATTGAGTTATTCAGGATTTTTATAGCTTCTTGATTCAGCTCTGGTAATTTACATGTATCTAGAAATCTGTCCATTTCCTCTGTGTTTTCTGTCCTATGAGAGTAAAGATTTTGAAGCAAGTATTAATTATCTTCTCAGTTTCTATAGAATCTGTAGAGATTTCATTCCTTATTTGATGAATTTGAGTTTTTTCTTTCCTTCTTTGATAAGATTGTCTAGGGGTTTATCAGTTTTATTTCTTCTTTCAGAGAACCAACTCTTTGATTCTTTAATTCTTTGTATTATTTTCTTCATCTCCATTGCATTAATTTCTGCCCTGATCTTTATAATTTCATTCCTCCATTGAGTTTTGGGCTTGACTTGCTCTTCTTTTTCTAGAAGGCTGAGGTGCAGCAGAAGGTTGTTTATTTGTGCTTGTTCTGTTTTCCTGATGTGGGAACTCACTGCTATAAATTTCCCTCTGAGGACTGCTTTCATTGTATCACACAGTTTCTAGTAATTGTATCTGCATTTTTGTTTGGTTGTAAATATTGTTTAATTTCTTCTGTGACCCATTGGTTGTTCATGACAATATTATTTAATTTCCATATGTTTATGGAAGTTTTGTGATTTCTTTTGTCAAAAATTTCCAATTTCACTGCACTATGATCTGATAGTATGCATGGGATAATTTCAACTCCTTTACATTTACTTAAGCTTGTTCTATGGGCTAGTCTATAGTCTATTTTAGAGAACATCTTATGTGTAGCTGAGAAGAATGTGTATTCTGATGTTGTTGAGTGGAACACTCTGTAAAGGTCTACTAAGTCCATTTGTTCACAAGTGTGGTTTACAGTCTTCCCTTGCTATATCATGGTTCACTTATTGTGGCTACACTGTGCAGTAGGTTTTTTAAAAAAATCTACAGTAATTCATGATCTTCATCATTCAAATTGTAGTATATGTCACTGGTGAGTACCCATATAGAATTTTACATGTTGTTAAAATTATGTAGGTTTTACAGTGTAGAAAGTGTTTAAGAGCATATGAAATGTTTATGAGTGTGGGAAAGGTTAATAAGAGAGTGGAAAAGGTTTATAGGAGTGTGGGAAGAGTTTATAAAGCCATCAAATATGTTTATAAATAATAAAATAAGTATAATGCTGCTACTTCATAGATTTTCACCTATCATGGGGGTCCCTGGAATGTAACTCTTGCCATAGGTGAGGGACCTCTAGTGTTCTGTTATTTCTTGGCTGATTTTTTGCCGAGTTGATCTATCCCTTTGTGACAGTGGGGTGTTAAAGTCCCCTGTTATGATTGCTTTACTGTTTATTTGACTTTTCACATCTATTAAAATTTGTCTTATATAGTTGGGTGCTCCTGTATTTGGTGTGTAGATATTTATCATTCTTATCTCTTCCTCTTGCAGTTTTCCCCTAACAAGTATGTAGTGATCTTCTTTATCTCTTTTGATCATTCTTGGTTTGAAGTTCACATTGTCTGAAAATAGAATAGCTACCATTGTTTTTTTCTGGGTTCCTGTTGCATTGTTTTCCATTCTTTGACTTTCAGTCTATGAATTTACTTTTGAGTTAAATGTGTTTCTTGTATACAGCATATTGTTGGATTTTGTTTCTTGATCCACTCTGCCAGCCTGCTTCTTTTGATTGGTGAATTGTGACTGTTTACATTAATGGCTATAATTGATATGTATTACTTATCTTTTTCATGTTATTTTCCTGCTGTTGGTTCCCTACTTTTCCTCTCTGTTTCATTGCTTGCTCTGCTTGGTGGATCCTTTCTATTGTTGTCCTTGAGATTGTGGTTATTTTTTTATCTCTTTCTAGAATATCTTTCAGTATTCTTTGTTGTGTTGGTTTGGTGCTCATGAATTTCTTCAGTTGTTCTTTGTTGTGGGAATATTTTCTTTCTCCATTACTTTGAAGAATATTTTTGCAGGGTACATCAATCTGAGTTGGAAATTTTTTCTTTCAGGACCTGAAATATTTCACTTGAAGCTCTTCTTGACTTGATGGTTTGTGTTGAGAAATCTGCCATGATTTTGATGGACTTTCCTTTATAGGTGATTTGTTTATTTTCTCTAACAGTTTGTAATATTCTGTTCTTTTGATGAACTTCTAGGATCTTGATTATTACATGTCTGGGTGTAGATTTATTTTGGTTATGGCTAATTGGAGTTCTAAATGCCTCACTTAGCTATATATGAGATTCTTTTTTCCACACTTGGGAGATTTTCTGCTATTACTTCTGCAAATAGTCTTTTTATGTCATTTGTGTTGACTCTTGCTGTTTCATTGACATCTATTAGTCTTACATTGTTTTGCTTTGTTTCATTTTGCAGCTGTTGAATTTTTGCTTCCTTGTTCCTTGTTATTTTCAAGAGATCTTTCTTTTTCTTATCATTAGCTGCAATGCTGTCTTCAAAGTCTGAAAGTCTATCTTCAGTTTTGTTCAAGTGGTTTTCCCAGCTTTTGTTAGAATTTTTAATTTCCTGGATATCTGTTTAAATCTGTTTCATGCATTCTAATTCTTTCTATATTGTTAATTCATGGTTTCTAGCATATTTCTATGCTCCTCAATTTTTAAAATCTGTCTTTATTTGTTCCAAGCAATTCTTTCATTATTGTGTCATTTCTTTTTTTTCCTGAAAGATTATTTCTGATCTGATTTCTTCTATATCCCAATGGGCTTGTTTCTTTACTTCAGTTGCTATCATTTTAGAAATTTCAGGTGTGTGACTTCAGAGCTGTTCTACGTTGATGTCTCCTGGACTTGTTCTTGGTGGGATGGAGGTCTGAGATTGTATTTTGCTCCTTCATTTTGTCAGTTTTGAATATCCCGTTTCCTCAGGCTCAGGCTCACTCCCGTGATGGTATGGGAGGAAGAGACAAGGCTTCTGAGGCTCTCCAGGACTCAGCATGTTTCCCGCTATGGTGTGCAGGGTGGGGAATGGTCACTGAAGCTCTTGAAGCTCTCCAGAGCTGAGCATGTCTCTTGCAATGGAGTGTGGCCATGAGGCATGGTCACAAAGGCTCCCGAAGCTATCTGGGGCTCAGTGTGGCTCCCACAACAGTGTGTGTGTGTGTGTGTGTGTGTGTGTGTGTGTGTGTGTGTGGCTCACTAAGGCTTCCCAAGTTCCCCAGGGCTCAGTGTGGCTCCTACCCCAGTGGAGGGAGGCTTGTTTCTTTTCTGTTAGACACTCATTTTTTAATATAATAAAACACAAAATTAACATTAATAATTTTTAATAGAAACATTCTAAAGTATAAATGTGGGTCTGACAGAACCATGTTTCTGTGCCTTGATGACAAAATTAGTCTTAGACCCCATTAAAGCCAAGGCAACTCCTCTGGAGTTTCTCTAGAGCTACCAATGATCAATTCAGTAGTGAAGGCACCATGCAAACTATAAGAGCAAGGGGCACTCTTGCCACAGTGCTATGTTGGGGCTATGTTTGTAGGCCTCCCCTCCATGCAGTCAATGTTTCTTATAAGTACGTATCAGGAGAGAGATGGATGTATCTCTTTGTAATACGACCCTATTACTCTTCCTTTTAATTGTCAACTTTTGAGGAATTTTAAAATCTAATTGTTCATTTTAGGGACCTGGGTTTCTGGGCTCAGTGGCCACTCCCATTTTGATACTGGCTAGAGTGGTGATTTTTCAGAGGACCTGCCCACCCCACTTCCCAGGTAAGGTCATGATAAATCCGGAAGCTGGTTAAAACACATGTAAAGCAAAACCAGCCCACAAGTCTTTGGGTGAAAATTACTATATAATTGTGAAATATTAAGCACACCACATTTCAGTCATGATACAGAGTGCCTGCTCCCAGAAAATAAAATCCCTTGAGATGAATAAAAATACAGATAATAAACAGATAATATTTTTTAAAAATACTAAAATCTCTTGGGGTATCCAGTCAGACCACTGTAGAGTTATCTGTGGCCACAGGACTGTTTCTTTATAGGACTTACAAGTAGATGTCATTCTGTTTAACAGGCAGCCTTCTCTCTCTTTGAGTAGCTATTTTAAACCATCTCAGATCCTGCCTTTAAAAAGGGATTTTTGGGGGGAAGCCATTTCTTCTATTGCCTGTAGATCCACCCTGGGAAGAATCAAGGTATCTTGTCTACCTGGCTTCCTCTAGCTTCTTCTTCATCAGCTTCTTACATAGTGTGATTGCTCACATTTATATAGAGGGACACTTACTAGGTATATTTCTTTATATTTATTCTAGCTCAGGGAATGTTGATGATAGGCTTCTATATTACCTCTATTACCTGGGCTGAGAATAGAAAGCTGGACCAGAAAAAACATGAGATAATGAGGTTTGAAATTATGAATTGATTATCACATGATTACAGAAGGCTGTCTCATGTGTAGAAGCATACCTATATGTCAGATATAGTCAAAGATACTGTCATTTTGTTAAAAAGTCCAATTAAGACTGGAATAAACCATGTACTTCCTTATATTTTCCTTTTCTGTGGCATTTATAGCTCATGTAATTTGCATTATGTTTTTTTCCAGTATATTATTTGGCTTCCTCACTAATAGATTATTTCATATACTATAGTTGTAAATATTTTGATCAAATGATTATATAACTGTAAGATTATAAAAACAGATTTTAATCCCCCCTCCCGAAAGAAGAAGAAGAAGAAGAGGAGGAACAGGAGGAGAAGGAGGAGAAGGAGGAGGAGGAGGAGGAGGAAGAGGAGGAAGAGGAGGAAGAGGAGGAAGAACTAGAGGAGGGGGAGGAAGAAGAGGAAGAAGATGAGAAGAAGCCACACAGCTTCCTCTAGGCCAGGCAGCTGCACTCTCAGCGCTCTGTCCCTCTCCATGACAGAAGCTCTCCACATGTGACCTGACTAGCAGCACCAGCAGATTCTGGGGTCCCGTGCAGAGCTGCTGCATGACACATGGTGGTGCGGTCCAGCGATCTGTGACATTAATGGGTTTCCTGTGGCTTTGATGCCAGTTTGGGAACCGTGGCCTGGAGCAGTCTCCCCTCGGGCTGTGCACTGGAACTATCTCCTGCTCTGCAGGCCCCCAGGTGTGAAGTAGAAGGGGGTGATGCACATCTAGAGACTCTGATTTAATTCACCTGGGTGAAGGGTGTAGATCCTCTCTCTCTTTTTCTCTGTCCTCCCTGCTTCCCTCTCTCCCTCTCTCTTTAGGGTACTGAGAATCGCACCTAGGGCCTTGCACTGAGCTGCACCACCGGGTTTTTCTTAGTTTTTTAAATTTTGAGACAGTTTTTCACTAAGTTTTCCAGGTTGGACTTAAACTTACAGGCTTGTGCCACTTCTTCCAGCTGGGCTTCACTATTTTTAAAGCTCCAGCAGGTCCCAGTGTGCTGCTCCCTGGGCTTTAGGATGCACCACTGATAACCCCATTGTGGAAGTACAGAGAGTCTGGGAGATTCAAGGATGGGTCCAGGTGATAGAGCCCAGTGGAGGGAGGAGAGGCTGGAATTCTTACTTCCTGCCTTTGCACCCCTCTTCTTCTCCCTGACTTTTTGTTTAGCTTGGGGTCCTGTGCAATCCCTCCAGTACTGTAATTTCTTTAGTAAAGTCGACGGCTGGCCATCTAGTGGCCGGTAGTGAGAATGCCTGAGTATCTTCAGGACTGGCATAAAGGTCCTCCCAGAGAACAAAGGAGGGAAAAGAAAACGTGGTCATTCACAGATGTTTAGGCAGATATTTTTTTGGGACACTTGGGACCCTTTTTTCAAACTGTATTTTGAGGAGAATGAGATGGTGGTGGGTTTCATGGTCAAGGGCTAGTGAGGGGATCTCTCCTGACCCCAGGAGGGGCACAAGAGGTTGGGTTTCTGGTAGTGGCAAATCAGGGAGGCAGAGAGAGATTTGGATGAAGAAAATTTGCCCAGGCAGAACAGCTTGGCCATGCTCAGGGGACCTGTACTTGGACACTGATTCACTGGAAGAACACCCTGAGGGAGGTGCTGGCTTTCAGACATCAGAAGGAGGTGCAGGTGCTCAGCACCTCCCATGGCCTAAGCAGGTCTGCTCTTGACATGAAGAGGCTCCTGGGAAGCAGGTAGTGAGGGGCAGTGCTCACTGTGGGCAGATGGTGGCAGAGGTGGCAGTGGGGGAAGCAGCCTTCTGGAGTAGGTACCAGGGTCTCAGATGGATCATGACTGTTGCCCACCCTGCTGGCTCCTGTAGGGCCAGATGAAAACCTTAAGATGTGTCTCAGGACTGGTGTGCTCTGGGTTACTCAGGACAGGCACAGGAAAAAAGAAGGCTACCCAAGAGTGGGGAGTGACTGTCTACTGCCAGCACAGGGAACACATAGGGTGAGATTCCTTGATAAAAATAATCCATAGTGTCCAGAACAGATTTAAGGGTTTGTGCCAATGAACCCCAACCTGTCAGTGTACCATCAGGTGGTGGGTCTTTGCTTTTCATGTTAGTGTAGTTTTAGTATCTGCTGTGTAAAGCAGGACTTAGAAAGCATAAGTCAAGTTTTCACAACCTAAGCCAATTCCCCCTTTTATACTCCTCCACAAAGTTATAAAATCTGTTAAAAACTGTCACTGCTTGATTAACTGCCTTTGTTTTGCTTCTGTAAACTTACCTGTCCACTTACCAGTTTCACACCACTGGATAGACCAACCCCTTTGACCACATGTATAAAACTAGAACCCTTTCTTTGTTCAGGGCTCAGCCGTTGGACATGACTTGATGTGTGCCTAAATAAATCCTCCTGTTTCACCCGTTGATCTCTCTAATCTCTTTAAATCCTGCAACTCTGTGTATTACCCGTATCTGATCTCAGGCTCCTTTATTCTCAGCCACGTATAACGTCTTACGGGAGGCACAAGTTCCAGAGAATACAGCTGTGGAATGTTGGCCCAGAGGGAGGTCTTCAGTGCCGCAGGACTCTATTCCAGGCCCTTCTAGATCAACTTGCTTCATTAATGACTTAGAAGACATCCACTGTCTACTGATGGAATCAGTGGGTTACGCAAACCCTGATTGGAGGAGGCTGGGTTGAGCAACAGGGTGGGTAATGGTTGATACATTGTGTCAATTTGAGAAGTTTAGAAGTTTAAGCAACTCAGCAGGGAGCCAGGGTCCTTACTTGGCAAATATCCTGAGCTTGCCGAAAAGAAGGGCATGGAGATGGTGCGGGTGGATAGCCTGCATACAGTACAAGGGAGGAGAGGAGGCTTGCTTTCCTTCCTTAATTTTTGGGTGTTGGGTATTTTGTCTCAGCAATGAGAGAAAAGTAACCAAGGCAAGGGCTGAAGGTTTTGACAGGGTGAATGACTGGTTCAAAATAAATATGTAATAAGTATGAGTTGAAAGCTCTGAACCTGGGCTTAAATAAAAGTCATGGACAGTTACCTAATGACAAGGGGGGCACATGTGAGAGTAATGGGGGATACTTGGCCAACGGATTAAGAATATTAATAGCAATAGCAATAGTTAACATGGATTGCGTTGTTTGGCCCTCACAATAGTGTAAGGTATTTTTACTGATATACATTCAACAGACTGGAAAGTTAAGGCTCATAGAGATTAAATAACTTGCATAACTTCACAGAGCTAACAAGTGATAGAAGTTAATCAAGGACAGGATCTCCGTTATGTGAACTTACTATGCTCCTTCCTTTCCAAACAAGCATAGGATATGCAGGGAACAGCTGCAGGGAAGTTTAGGCCAGAGTAGAAGAGCAGGCTAGGGTGGATGCTGGACAGCCTTGTCTGTGTGGTTGTGATGAGGATCGCAGTATCAAATGACAAAACCTAAATATTTAAGATCCATCCTCCTATGCAACTCTAAAATTGTGCCATAGCAATCTATTACTTTATAGTCAACTTTATGATGCGAGAGAGTTCTAATTTTTCATATGGAGTGTATACATTATGCAAAATACTTCAGGGTTTCTCCCATGATAAATATGTGCACCATATTTACTCCTGAATTCTAGAATCTGTGACAAATTACACATGCCCATTTAAGGTTTGTGTTGCAGCTGATTATGGAGATGTCTGTTGTTACTTTCCATTTTATTATGATGCAAGATTAGTCCAATTTCTCCTAAAGCTGGGTGTCCAGGCACTCAGTGGTCAGGAAGCTGGGTTGAAAGTGTTACATTACTCCGGCGGGGATATGTGTCCTAATTGCTGACAATTCATTTTGAGATGTGGTTTCCAAAAACTGAGTAAATTTACTTCAGGGGAAAAAAACCTCTATAGCCACTAAATTCAAGGAAGTCTTATATATTGAAAGGCAGATAAACGCGAGTCAGCTATGTGGTTGGGGCAGAGGTGGGAGAGACACACCTCCTCCCCGGCATTGCCCAGGTGGAGGTGCAGTAGCCTCACCCTGTGCCTCCTGTGGCACATGCAAGATGCTTAGTACTGCCTCTTCTTTCTCTCGAGCCCTCCTAGACCTAGATGGTGCTGTCTTGGGAACCATGAGCCTTAAAGGCCAAGGCTACTCACCCAGAGGCTCTGGTTTCCCAGGAATCTGCTCGGCAAGCAGCATCTTTTCATCCAATGTTAGATTTTTACTTTGGGCCTCCAAAGTAAACCAGTTTCACTTTAAAGGAAAGAAATCAATCCTTGCAGCGAGGATGTTGCTTCGACATTGATTTGGCATAAATTTTGCGATAGCCTGCTAATAAATAAGAGGAAAGGCAATAGACATTAGGCAGAATTGTCTTTGAGGGATGGAGTGGGTAGCTGTAGAGGTAGAGTCAGGGGCCAGTTCCTATGTTCCTGCCCTGCACTTCTGCTCGTGTCCCTGAGGCCCTTTCCACAGTGTAGCTGCAGCAGCGACAGAGACCGGGACAGGGCTATCTGGGGTGTGGTGGTTGCAGAGCAGGGCAAAGCTGGGGTTTCCCTGGGACTCTCAGTTGCTAAGATCAGCCTGGCAGGGTGAGAAGAGCCTACTGCTCTCTAGCCTTGGCCCTCCCCCCACTGCAGTGTAAATTCTAGGCCCCCAAGCTGTGTGATCATGGGCAGGTGAATTAATATCTCTCTGCCTTGTTTTTCTCACCTGGGAAACAGGAAATACTCCTGCCAGACATTGTGAGTGCAGAGACAGTGTCACCTGTAGTCAGCATGCCAACACATGACAGAAATCATGTCACACTGTGAGGGTTAAAGAAGAAGCTGTCCATCAGGTGTGCAAGGTACAGGAGATGCTATTGTACAAGTGGCAGGTGCTACGATCTGGGGGTGTACTAGGAGCTTTTCGATACCCTCTCAGATTCCAGATACTTCTCCTTCCTCACCACACTTGTGCTCTGCCGCCTGCCCTGTTGAGAAGACCCATTGTCACTTTCCGTGGTGCCCCTGACCTTGCTCCTGACTTCTGATCTCAGAGTTCAGTGTCCTTGTCTTCTATAGGACACAGCTTCTTCCCCCTGCCACCACTGCTGGGCTCCCACATACCAAGCAGGGGCTTATGGGGTCTCCAGCCAGCCCCGCAACCTGGTGTCTCCCACCTTGAGGAGGATGTCCTCACCACCGTCAATCCATTTGTCGTGGTGCCTTGGCACTTTCACTGCTGGAACCTCACATAAATAACTCTTATCCGCATCTGCTTACTGGTAGGCGAAGAGGAAGAAACAAATGCAAATTTGAATAGTCATATACTTCCCCCAGCACGATTTCTGTCTCCAGTCGTAGATGTTGGTGATGAATGAATCTGTTTTAATAAGATCAGCACTGTGCAGAGAGGCATCTACAGGGCTGTGGATCATGGACTCCAGGAACCCCTCACCCCTGCCCCCTAGTGCCTGCAGGTGGCACAGGGGCCCTGCTGCCCAGTACCCCATCCCTTGTAGCCTCCCAGCGGCCGGACAATTGGTGCAGGCAGCTGGAGTTCCCCAGTGGGACTTCCCATCACCCTGACCCCAATCACCTTCCACTCTTGGCTGGGGGTCAGGCAGGGCTGAGGTGGCATCTGTGCTCCATGCTTCTCAACAGAGCAACCTTCAGACATTTGCTTCCCCCCACCTTTTCTTTTTAACAAATACTGAGCATCGAACTCATGGGTATTACACTGAGCCACGTCCCCAGCCTTTTAAACTTCTCTTTTTATTTTGAAACAGGGTTGATAAGTTGCCCAGGCTTGGCTTGAGCTTGTGATCCTCCTGCCTCAGCTTCCTAGGGTGCTGGGATTAAAGCGTGGCTTTTGCTTTCTGAGCCTGAGTTTCCTCAGCTCCACAGTGGGGACATTCATGCTAGAGCTGATGGATCCCTTAGGCACAGCAGCCCCAGTGCCTGGGGCCCAAGAGACTTTTGGGGGCCATGGGTGGCAGAATAGAGGCCTCCCAAAGAGGTCTACATCCTAAAGCCCAGAGGCTGTGGCTGTGTCACTCTATGTGGCAAAGGGAAATTGAAGCAGCAGATAGAGTTAGAGTTGCTAATCAGCTGGCCTTAGACAGAGATTATCCTGGTGCGTCAGTGTGAACACAGGGTCCCTAACTGTGAAAAGGGCAGCAGTGTGAGTGTCAGAGAGTGGGACAGGAGGACTCGACTGCTGTTGCTGCTATGAAGATTAAGGAAGAGGCCCCAAGCCCAGCCATATGTTGGACTATAGAGGTCAGGAAAGGTCAAGAAGTGTTTTTCTTTCAGGGTGGGAGCTACCCTCCCCAGGTCATTGCACCGTGGACAGGTGCTACCTGTCCACACCCTGATATCAACCCAGGGCGGCTCATGGCCACTTTCTGACCTCCAGAGCTCTAAAATAATACGTTTGTGTTAAGTTCCTTCATTCACAGCAGCATTGGGAAATGAGTGTAGGAACTTGCAAAAAATGTTCTGATTTCTTTTTAAAATCTCAAGAAAACAATATAATCCCAGCTGGACTATATTTGTCTTTATATCAAAACAGTAATACAGTATAAATGCTAGTCAGACATAGTGGCGCATGCATGGAATTGCATCACTGTAGAAGGCTGAGGCAGGAGGTTTTGAGAGCTTAAACCCAGCCTGGAAACTCAGCAAGACCCTCTCACCTGGCCAAGGCTTATGGCAAGGACTATAGCAGTGACCAGTATGTCACTGGGCCAGCTCTACTTTCTAGGACCACAGAAGGGCTGTATTTCCCACCTCTCTTGCAGTTAAATTGGGGCCAACTACTGTGGTCACTGGGTTGCCTTCCACCTCCAGATCTGGACAGGCTATGATCCTGCATGGTCTGTCTTCCTCTTCTGGGGTGGCTGTGGAGGGACTTGTGGGAAATGAGATGTCCTAGAGTGAAAGAAGCCTGGGTAACTGAGTTGCCACTTAAAGGTGATTTCTTTGGAGAGACATAGGCACTGGTTTGGTTTGTAACATGAGCCAAAAATAAACCACTATTTTACTGGGTCTCCAAGATTTGGGAACTAGGTGTTACTGCAGCTTGTGTTGCTTATCCTAGCTAACATGTAATTTCAGAACCTTCCCTGAATTCATTACCAGTCAGCCAGAGTTAGTACTGGAGACAAAATACATCTGTCTCTCTTCTCCTATATTTTAATTGATGCTTAGAATTCTAATTGCAGCCAGATTGTTCTTCTGAATGTCAGGCTCATTTAGCTAACAGCCTACCCAGTAACTCTAAAATGGGACGCTCCATTTCTTCCAAATCTGTTTCTTGGTCATGTTCTCAGATTTAGGGGACTAGGGCAGCTCCAGCATTTCACTTCACTCCTTTTTTATCCTTCACATTCAACTAACCGTAGTTTCCAGAAATTTCTTTCCTAAATATCTCAGGGACCCACATCTCCTCCTGTAGTTGCTGTCTCCTCTTCCCTAGCGGGGTACTCTCTCTCTGCCAAGGCCACTGCCTAGGCCACACTTAGCTGCCTTCTGACTCTCCAGACTCCAGCCTGGTTGCCAAGGTGACGTGTCCCCTGTGTGAGTCTGGGCACATCACTTGCACTTGTGGGAGTGTCTGCTGTGACCCTCAGGACCAAGGAGCTTGGTGAACCCAGCACTGGAATTGGTGCATTCATGTGTGTGGAATGAGGGGTGCTGAGATCTCAGATCAACCTTTCCTGCAAGCTTCATTTGCATAGACTTCATCCCTTCACCCCCAGAAAGAATAAACTGAGTCAGTTCTGGAAATCTGTGTCCCCTCTCACTTCCTATGTCGGAGAATGACATGCTGTGAAGAAATCTGAGAGGTTGCCAAGACCAGGGGGCTGATCTTATCCTGGGGCCAGCAGAGGCTCAAAGCTGGAGTGAATGTCCCCCGTCAGGAAAAGACCTTTAGGCTGGATATCAGGAGACTTTTCCAGTTCTAGCTTTGGCACTGACTGTGATTGCAGAGGGCAAATCACTGTCTACTCTGGCTTCTTCTGGTTTTATGTCTGCAAAGCAGCTGACCTGTATGTGATCCATGCCCAACCCAGCTCTGACAGTCTAAGATGTGGTGACTGAAGAGGATGGCCTTAGCTTCTGAGTGTGTTTTTTGGTACTGAGGATGCCCAGCATTAAACTCACAGTCTAACCATGGGACTAGATAGTCTTCCAGAGAATTCTGGTACTTTTAGCGGTCTTCCCTGGCAGAAGGAGCCATCAAGGATAAGAGGACACCCTGCCCTTCCTGACTCTGCTCCTGGGCAGCTGCAGCAGGGCTTTCTGGAAGGGTTAGGGGAGTGGATGGGGTGGGGGTTATATGTGAGATCTGATCCCCTCCTTGTGGAGTGGGGTCCTGTCTGGCTTGGAATGTTTCCTTCAAGACCCTCTGTGAGGTCTGCTGTTTTTTTTTTTTTTTTCTAAACTGGGGATTAAACCCAGGGTCTTCACACTGATCTACAGTCTCAGGTCCTCCCACCCCTTTATTTTTGCTTTTCTTGAGACAGTCTGGCTAAGTCGCCAGGTTATCCAGGTTGGGCTCAAACTTGAGATCCTACTGCCTCAGCCTCCCAAGAGTATAAGGATTACAGGAATGCACCACTGTACCCTGACCCTTCTAGGGTTCTTGCACCATCCCTGGAAAGAGGCGTGGCAGAACCACATGGGCAAGGACACCCCCTGCAGGGAAAGCTTAGTAGGTGAAATCTCATTCTTGCCTGTGTTGAATCCTCCTGGGTGTGGTTCTGACAGACTCACGAGATGACCAGCAAGTTCCCACTCTCTAAAAGGAAAAAATACTGAAGACTAACATGCACACAAAAAATCTTACACATCATAAGTTTATGGATCTATGAAAAGAAAAACATTTCTAGCCACCCAGTTTTCTCACATTGCTTTCAAGTCCATATCACGTCCCCACCAGAGGTAAACATTAGTCTGCCTCTAACTGCACAGAGTCCTCTTGCCAATTACTGAATTTTATGTAACAACAGCCACATGACCACACATGTTCCCCTGAATCTATGTTCTTCTGCTTAATGTTATGCCTATGGGATTCATTTGTTTGGACTGTATTAGTTGCTTTGTAAATTGTTAGATAACATTCCATTGTATACTAAATACAATGAAATATGTCACATTCTGTTTATCCATTATCCATTATCCATTCTTACTTGGGTTCTTTCCTGTTTGGGTGACTGCAGAAAGCTAGAGCATTTCCTCTGCCTGGGTTTTTGCAGACATCCTTGAGCCTTTGCTCTGCCTCTGACACGTCCCATTTTGCCCCGTCTGGACCGTCTCCCCTGCCTTTGCTTCTCCTCATGGGCACTTGTTTAGCTGCCATGGCTTGGAGGGCTTGAGCTGGGCTCTTGGTGAGCCGTGGAGACTTGAGCTTCACCTGGGGAAGCCAGAGGTGCCTCTGCCATTTGCCTTGTCTGGCCAGGACGTTGGCACAGTGATGTCTTGCTCCCCTGATCCCCTGACAGCAACAGTAGTCACCTGTGAGCCACCTTTTAGCACCTGGATGTGCCTGCCTATCACTCTCCTTCCAACCCTCATTCTCTGACCTTCTGCCAGTTTGCGAGGCTTCTCGTGCTCCTCTGAACAGCCTTCACTGGTGCTTATTTTTGGAGCTTGGAGCTTTGTCAGAGATAAAACTGGAAGGCCACTGCCTTCGGAGAAACAGCTTATCGGTGACTGGGGGACACTCTTCTGGCCGTCTTCCTGAAATGCTTTGGGTGTGGGCACTGTCCATCTGTATTAAGAAGCGGTGTGTCCTCCAATGTGTTTATCTGTGTTTATAGGAGTGTGCATAGCCAGTGCTGGCATTCCTGCATGTGGGAGTGCTCTTGACATGTATGCCGCCATCAGGAGATTTCTCCCAAGCTTTATATTTTAATTCTAAAATGAATACATAAGCTTCTCCTTTCTTTGTCCACTCCAGGCCCCTGGTTAGCAAAAACCAGCAGCTCAGAGAATTGCCCCTTTTGCTGATAGAAGAGAAGGGCCTAGGCCACATTCTGAATATTTATTCTGCTTTTGATCTCTGCATGGGTCACAGGCAGGAGGCAGCTTAACTCTTGCCATGTGAAAGGTTGTCAGGGTGGAGGCTTGAAATAGGGTTTGCCTTTGCTTGGGAAGCAGAGAATGAGGGGTCTTATGTCCATGCTGTAGGGTGATAAATAGCTTGAAAGACATGTTGAATGCTGCTTGTGGACCAAACATGGGCTCAAATCTGAGTTTCAGTACTTTTTAGTGGTGCCGATTTGGGGACAGCCACTCTGAACCTCAGTTTCTCAAAAAGGCAATGAGTGGCCCAAGATGAGGCTGGAGAAGAAGGCTGGCTGGGGCCCCGGGGTGATGGGTGGGAGTGTGTGTTTCATCCCAGACCTGCAAGGAAAAGTCACTGCAGCTGTGCTGTCCAGGAGAACTTTCTGTGGTGGAGGAAATGTTCTATGACTGCAGTGGCCTTTGAGGTAGCCACTACACTCCTGTCCCTACTGATCACCTGGGATGGGGCTACTATGGCAGGGAGAGAAATTTTAGTTTTATTTAAGTTTAGTTATTTAGAATTTAAACTCAGATTGCCACGTGACTAATGGCTGCTTCCACAAATCCACCACCAGAGAGCAGCACTAGGGGTTTGCAAACAATGAAAGTGGCAAAATTCAATGTAGTAAAAAAATAAAAAGTAAACCATCCATGACTGTTTCTTGGTTTCATTTATACCAGAAGGAGAAACCTGGGAGTGACCAACCTTCTTCACAGGGACACAGGAGGGCAGCAATTGGCATTTCCTAAATGCCCAGCCGCATGGCAGCTTCCTGATTCTCCTGGCAATGTTTTGCTTGTGGCTGATGCCCAGGTGGCCTTGGGAGAAGGGCCAGAAAGCTGTGTTTGGTGATCTCTGTCCTCCTTGCTTGAGCTGGAAGGAGGCAAGCTATGGATGCTTTCCAAGCAAATCCAAGTCTCTGTTGGCTTTTCAGCTCTCTGCGGAAGGTGGATTGTTGGCTGCTCAGCTTGTTTTATTTGGAAACCATGCTCAGAGGAATAAACAGTCTGAAACCCAGCTTGACTGCTGGTCTTTTATGGGATCTTGGTTGAGGTGCATGATATCTCTCTGGACTTCTGGTCTCATTTGTGATGTACCATCACTGTCATGTTGCTAATGGCATGGTCCCTTCTGGTCTAGTGCAAGGAGCTGTGTCCACCCTGCCTCATCATCTCCTCTTGGTCATTCACTGGAGCTCTGTGTGAGTCAGCATCCCATCACTGTAATAAGGCACCTGAGATAATCAGCTTATAAAGAGAAAAGGGTAGTTTTGGCTCATAGTTTTGGATGTTCCAGTTTGTAACTGAGTGGTCCTGTTGCTTTGGGCCTGTGATGAGGCAGCGCATCATAGCAGGAGCGAAGTGGCAGACGGCTTGCCTCACCAATGAGGAAGCAGAAAGAGGAGGAAGGGGCTGTGATCCCCAAATCCTTTTCAAAGGCACACCCTCAGTGCCTTAAAGATGTTAGTGAGCTATTCGTCATTATACCCAAATACCTGACACGCACAACTTAAAGGAGAAAAGGTTTGTTTTAGCTCATGGTCGAGGCCTCAGTACATGGTCAGTCTGTTCCAAGGAAGAAACAGCATGGCAGAAACATATGACAGAGCAAAGCTGCTCAGGTGTAAGTTCGTTGTTAGATTAACTCACAGATGAACTCAGTGACTCCATCTAATCACTTTTCAAAAGGCCCACCTTTGAGCACACGAGCCTTCTGGGGGGATATTTTTGACCCAACCTTGCATTAAGCCCCACTTGTTAAAAGGTCTGCCACTTCCCATTAGTGCCACTCTGGGGACCAAGCCTTCAACCCATGGGCATACAGGAGACAATCAAGACCCCCACTACAGGAAGCCCAATAGCAGCGCCTGGGATCTGTGGGTGAGGCTGCCCAGCTCCTGCCTGCTGAGGTGATGAGACCGTTCACCCAGCTTAGTGGCAGAGCCAGGGTTTGACCCCAAGGTGTCATACTTCATAGTCTGTATCCTTTCTGTGTCCTTGGGCCGGCCGACACTGACCCTTTGCTTCCTAGACGGGAGGAAGTAGAGGTGATGATGAGGAGGGAGAGGTAACAATGACAAGTTGGAGGCAGGGGAGAGGGGAGCAGGGGACAGGGGTGCACAGCTTGAGTCTCCTTTGGTCCCAGTGACTCTCGCTGGTGCTGCTCAGGGGCCTGAACCCCGGGCCTCAGGGTCTTCATCTGACAGATGGGCGTAATTCTGTTGTCAGCAGCAAAATACACTGTGAAGAGGAACTGGGGTTTTGCTAGTGAGGGACTCTTGTGTAATGGGTAACGGATAAGTATTTAAAAAACAGCCCCATTTGGAAGAAGTAGGCTGGGAGTGCGGAGCCTTTGCCTGTTCCCCTGAGCTGGCTGATGTTTCTTCCTTTGTTACCTTCCAGCTGCCCCATTTCTCACCTTCCGGAAGCTTCCACTTTCTCCTGCCGGGGCTCCCTCGCTCCCCTTCTGCAAATCAACTGATTCTGCAGGTGAAGTGGAGAGGACGAACCTCTTAGATTGTCTCAGCTTGAGGACACAAGACCTGAAAACCAGGGCCCTCACACCGTGGGCTAAATTACCGCTGACAAGTGGGATGAGGCTTGCCGTGCCCGAGTCAGAACAAGAAATGTCTTCCTTGCTGTTTGGTTCCTCTTGGGGGTGAGTAGGGGCTGGGCCAGGCTGCAGGAAGGGGAATGCGGGAGAGCTCCTTCTACCGGAGGTGAGTGCGCTAAGGATTCCTGGAGAGCTGGAGACTGCAGCCAGCTGCTCCCAGGCAGCCAGGGCCCTCCAGACCCGTAGGAGCCCACGTGCCCCCGGGAGTCTCTTCCTGCTCGCTGCTCCCTCTTCCCCAGATATCAGCATCCACCTTGTTGGGTGCACACTCACGGTGAGCATTCTTACACTCAGCCCGCCTAGGAGATTAGGAATAATTCCGTGTTTCCTGCCTCTGTGGAAGCACTGCAGCCCTAAGAGTCAGGGATTCTCCGGGTAGCACATCTGAGTTGCTCCCCTCTGCTGTCCCGCTAGCCTTGCCCTGCTCATCAGTGTGCCCATGGGTCTTTACCAGCATCCTTGGTGCCATGCCCTGTGTTAAAGTAACTGGGACCAAGATGAGACCTGAGAAGTTAGGAGGACTCACACAGTATCACACAGCCTTCACCATCTTCTCTGCATAGAAAAGAAATTGTTCAGGCCTCATGGATGTTGGGTTTTCTGTCTTCAGTCTCTCTCTGTCTAAAGCTGGGGTCTCCAGTCCCTGGGCCACTGACTGGTACTGGTCTGTGGCCTGTTAAAAACTGGTCCACACAACAGGAGGTGAGTGGCAGCAAGGGAGTGAAACTTCGTCTGCTTTTATAGCCACTCCCCATGGCTCTGCATTACTGCCTGAGCTCTGCCTCCTGTCAGAACAGCAGTGGCATTAGGTCCTTATGGGACTGGGCCCCCTACCCCAAACTACATGAACTGCACATGGAAAGATCTAGATTGCCTGCTTCTTAGGGGAGTCAAACCCTTCATGCCCCTGCCTATCTGTGGAAAAACTAGTGCCAAAAACGTTAGGACCTCTGTTCTAAAGACTATTTTGTCTCTGATGAATTTGAACGGGAAGAACACCCACTGAGAAGCTTTTCTCTCCAGGAAATATTTTCTTCACTCTATGTTTATGTACGAGGGTGGAAACTGGGGATTAACCTGTCTTCAAACAGGAAAACAAAAACAGCTCTGCTGTCTTCTGGGCCATGTTCAGGGGGGAGCCGGAGCCAGGGAATGGAGTGCAGAGGCTCCTCTAGCACCTCTATACTGATTGATCAATAGCTCAATTGATTGACTGGCTGATTGATTCATTCAAGTATACACTGAGCGTTATTTATGTGGTACAGAGAATGCAAAGAGAGGAAAAATATAATCACCATCTCTGCTGGGATATCTTCTATGTAAAAGTCAGACTTTTTTTTCCATTCTGTTCTATACTCTGTTGCTAGAGGGATCTTCACAGACACAAAGCCAGTGACAACATTCTCTTGCTTACTGCTCTTTGGTGCCCCTTGTTCTCTTAGTTCAGGGCAGGTACAGACTCCTCACTGGAGTCCACGGGACCTGCCTTCTACTCTAGTCAGTCTCCTCATCTCCCCTCCACCCCTCTTTCCCATACAGAACAGTCGATTCTGTTCGGCCCTGGTTTCTCCACACTGAGCAACTCAGTGTGTTTGGCACCGGTTCAACCCAGAGTTACTCCCAGCAGGGGATGATCAACTTTTCAACATAGGACTATCTAGGACAGCAGCTCTATGTAACAGGAGTATAATGTGTGCCACAAGAACAACATGTTTTTCATAAGAACATTCCAAAAAAGAAAAAGAAATATGTGGAATCATTGTTGGTAATATTTATTTAACTCAGTAAATCAAAAATATTATCAAATCAACATGCAATCAATATAAAAATGACCAATGAGAAATCAACGAGATATTCCACACTTCTTTACACTATGACTTTGAAACTTAGTATTCATCTTGATTCAGAGGTTGATATTTCATTGGAAATACTTGATTAGTAGTTGAGTTTCATGAAAAAAGAAATTAGATTAAGATGAAATAAAATACTTAGTTCCTTAGTTTCACTAGCTACTTTGCCAGCACTTAATAATCATGTGTGGCTAGTGGTTAATGTCTTGAACTGCATAGTTCTATACTCTTCTGTCCAGGGCTGTCCTAGTTGGTGAATTCAGGGTGTTTTATACTTTCCAGTCCAGGAAAGGACATGTGTTCATCCAGAATGGTCTACATCAAGCTTTCTCAACAGTGGCACCATTGTGGTGGGCACTGAGAGCCTCGTCCAGTTCCTTCTGCAGGGTTTGTGTACCCATCCCTCTGCTGCTGAGATTACCAGTTCATAGTTGTACCACTCACTGGATGCTGCCCTCAGCTGGTGTGAATGTCCTTGATCCTTCTAGATGAAAGCTTGTGGCCAATGGATGGCTGACACGTGGGATATCAGGACTTGCCACCTTGCCTCAGGTTGCAGCCTCCCCAGCTCCCATGGGGTTGGCTGAGACCTCACAATTGCTTCTATGTTGTGGGTCAGCTTTTCCTTCCACTCAACTCTGTCTTTTTCACCGGTCCGTCTCCCAGGATCACTTCCCCTGGAAACCTTCTGCATGCAAATGCTCCTCTCCTGGAATCTATTTCCTAGGAAGCCACTTTAAGACACTCATCTTCTTGGCAGTTCTTTGCTAAGACCTGGCATCTTTTCAGCACCAAGAAAATCATCTTGGAACATCTGGGTCTCTTTAAGGCTGTGAATTCCATAGAAAAATGGGCCTTCCAGCTGTGGCTCGTGGCTGAACGTCTGCTATTTGTGGAGCAAGTCCCTGGATGATTTGGATACTGTTGCGGCCACCTCAGATGTTGATATAAAACAGAGAGACAGTGAGAAGTACATTCCATTTAAATAATCAAACTAAATCCACAGACTTATACACCACAGCTGTTTAGGAGGGAACTGCTCTAGTTCCTAGGCTTCTTCTAACTGGGGACCTTCTGTTTTTCCTAGACTGGGGTTTGTCTCCTGGCTTTCATTTAGAAGTGTACAACTCAGGTTTTGTCTCCTAATTGACCAGCCCAAACTAGAAAGGCATGCCTGTAGTCATGTGAGGCCATCTCCTTACCCCCATACTGCTTACCCCTGTGATTTTTCCCAGCTAGGCATTCCTGTTGGCACTCTATCAATATGAGAATAAAATGCCAGTTTTTCAGTCTGGAAGAAGACAGCCAAAGCTAAGTCTCTTTGTGATTTCCCGAACTCCTCTCAGGCTTGTTCTAACACACTCCAAGGCCCAGTCTGAACCACCTAGACTTTGTTTTGAACATCCTTTGCCTATTTATATGTAGGTATCAATGGATGCGCTGTTTCCTTGGGTAAAACTCCCCCTGCCCTTTGTATGAATGAAGAACTTCTACTCACATGTTAAGACCCACTTTGAACATTGCTTTCCCTGCAGACAGAACAAATCTCTATCACCTTTGGGGTTCAGTGCATCTAAAACCCTTTCTTAGCAGCACTAATCTAATGCTTTCATGTCTGCTTTTGGATGGAGGATGAGGGGCACAAGTCCAAGTTGATCAGTGGCCAGAGTCAGGGTGTATATGGCCAGTCCTTTGTTCCTTGGCAGGAGGTGGCCCCAGATCATAGTGGAGAGAAGTGTTCCCTTTAAAAGCTTTACATTTGAAGTTTTCAATGAAAAACTCACATCCTGCCCTGGGCGCTTGGATGCCTCCATGAATGGGTAATTTCAACAGCAGATGGGTGTCTATTCCACTCTGGTGTAAACTCTGCCCTTCTGTTTGTCCCAAATATTCTTCTCTGGCACAACACTGAGAGCTAACAGTAGAAATTATCCTGAGAGCTCATATTAAGATGGAATTAGAGAATTTAGGAGTGACGTTTCATATTACCCATGTTTCCACCAGTCTTTAGAGAGCATCAGAACAGGAAAGTGTGGAGCAGCCCCTAGATCTTTCTTCCTTTTCTTCTCTCTGGGAAGCTCAATAAGGGTTCTCCTGGCCAAGAGGCATTCAGTCTGATTATGTTATCTCCATTCCAGCGTAAGATCTTTCTGAAAATTTCTAGCTCCAACAGAAGTTTGGATCTGGCTGCCATTTGCCTCTCAGAACATGGAAGATCCTGGGACCATGGTACCTTCTATCTTTCTACTTAACAGGCATTTAACTAATGTTTACTATGCCCAGAGAACTTTTCTCAACACTTTACATGAACTTTACATTGTTCTGGCGATGTTAAAGGCTGCTTAACTCAGCAGACTGGGTTAAAGATTAGAGTGTAGGATGTTTGCCCAGGAAAGGAGAAATCTTGGGATAAACAGTGGGTAAAGAAAGGGCAGGAAGCAGGGCTGAGCAGAGGGAGAAGCTGAGCTATAAGGCAGTCCTACCTCCAAGTCAGCCAGCCCTGGAGAACCCTGCAGCCAGGATGGTCCTCTGGCGATGCCTGTGTTGGGACAAGTGAACAAACACAGCTTCTTAAGACCAGACTTTTGGACTCCTACACTAACCAGGCATTGCAAGAAGGAGATATGACTCGGGAAGTGCTTTCTTGCAGCTGGGGAAATCTCCAAAGAGGGCTGACAGCAGAAGACTGTCTTCTGGCAGCGGGAACAAGAGGGATTTTGTTTCTGGAGTTGGAGGTACCGCAGAGTGTCACCACCCATTTATCACTTAATTCTTACAACTCAGTGAGATTGTCTCTGCTTTACAAACAAGGAAACTGAGGCTTGAATGAGTTAGCATACTTCACTCAAGGTCACATGGCTAGGGCATGGCAGGGCTGGAATTCCACTCCAGTTAAACCCATCCCAAAGTCTGCTCCAAATCAGCCTTCATCTATATTTGAATTGCCCCAAGGCCATCACAAGGTCATGCCTTCTAAAGAAGAGGCCCTGGAAGTGTTTCCTAACAGCGACATAGAATTAAAAATTATAAACTGCAAACACTTTTAAACCAGACTTGATTAAAAGTTGAGACTGAGGCTTCATGCTTTAGCAGCAGGTGCCTTGAGAGGCCATAAGCACTTTTGAGAATGCAAAACCCTGGATTAGCCATTAGCCTTTATTTAGATAGACGAGGGAAGCGCAGCAAATATTTACATACCAGTTACCGTGAAATTCAAGTTAAATCTGTGTTTATTTTGTATCTTGTCATCATAAAGTTGATTTTCTCTCCAAGTGTATTTCCTAAGGGGAAAAAGAGCTTTCCTGAAATATTGAAAGGTTTATTATAATAGTTCCAAGGACTGTAGACTTTTACATTTGAGACCATGAATATTTGTTGTAGGAAACCAAATTTATTAGAATGTTCGTAGAAAACTGTGTTTGTTCACTTAACGTTGTAAACCATGATTTTTATAAGAGGTTGACTTCACTCACCAACTCTGCGGAAATGAGTCCATATGGACCTTGTTCTAATGAGCCCAAACCACACAAAGGACTGTGGTGATTCTCAATTAGGGACACAAATAGAGCCATTCATCCTCGTAGGTGGATTGTTTTGCAAGAAAATAAGTGACTAAGAGAAACTTTAGAATGCAGCGAAAAGCCTGAGTTTTGTATTAAAATGGTTGGGGTGGTCAGTATTGGGATGAACTGACCCTTTGTGATCCGGGTCTGTCTCTCTGTTGACCTGATCAGTCATGAACTACAAATGCTAAATTCAACTCCAGTGTCTTTACCACTTCTGTTACTAAGGCCTTGTGGTCTGGGATGCCATGAGCTGAACTGTTCCCCCCAAGCCCCAAGGTAATGTTGGAACCCTAACTCACAGTATTTTAGCATGGCATCTTATGTGGAGATAGGATCTTTAAAAATAGTAACCAGATTAAAATGAGGTTATTAGAATGGGCCCGACTCTAATATGTCCGATGTCCTTACAAAGAAGGATAGTTTGAACACAGACAGACACACCTAGAGGGAAGACACAGGGAAACGACAGCCTTGTACAAGCTGAAGAGCCTCTAGACCTGGAACAAGGCCTCCCTGTCAGCCCTCAGAAGGAACCAATGAACACAACCCCCTTGATTTCAGACCTTCAACCTCCAGAACCATGGGGCAATGAATTCCTGTTGATAAAGCAGCCCAGTTTGTGCAACTTCCTTAGTACAACCCTAGCAAACAAACACAAGAGGGCTTCCCTGATTTCTGTCACTATAGTGCTCTGGGCTTTGGTAAGTCACCTTCCCATTCTGCCTGTACTGCCACCAGAGGCAGTAGTGAATTCACAGTTAGGTCCATGCTGCCACAGTAATTTTCTGGAACACTATTTAGCACCTCCACTCACCTATCCCTTCTGTCTTGGAGTTCCCAGGTAGAGCCATCTTTGGCGTGATGATCATGACTACAGCCAGTGGCCCTGTGCTGGTTAATGTGCCTCTGGTCTTCCTCTCACCTGCCTGCTTATGGCCCCTGTCCCTCCCCTGTAGGGCGCACCTCCTCCCTCCTCACCCTCGTTCCCACTGATGACTGTCAGTGGCACCAGTCCAACCTGCCTGTCTAAATACCCGCTCTGCCCATGACCTTGAATCCAAACCACAAAGACAGGCTGCTCTAGCATCAGCCACACCCAGGGGAGGCTTTGGCCAGTCCACCTGTTGGGGCTGAGATTCATTTTCTTTCTAGGTTTTTGTTCTTTCTTGGGTATCATTTTTTAAATGGAAATTGGCACCAGGTGGACGAGAGCAAATCTAGAAAGTGAGAAAAGAAATTTATTTTTCACTGGTGAGCCAGGAAAATGCTTTAAATATAAGCTATGGGTGCAATTGGGAAGTTGGGCATTGTAAGTGAGAGTTCTCCGCGTGTATATAAATCTGTGACTTCCAGTCCATGGTTTTCAATATATGCTTATGGATTGGTGTGTGCAAATGTATGTGCTGGTATGGGTATGTCGGTGGGAGACTGCAGGCATCCAAGTGTGTTTGTGTATGTGTGGAGATGTGCATGTTTGTACAGGTAGGTGTAGGTGTGCCTGAGCACATGGGTATCCATGGGTGTTTATCAGCACACACGTGTGAGTGTATCCAGACCGTGATGCTGGGTCTGCAGCAGGCCAGGCAAGGGAAGGAGCCAAAGAGGGAGTGACTGGGCTGTGAGACCTGGAGATCTGCTGAAGGATAAACATCCTGCTTCTGCTTCCCAGTGCTGCCTGAGTCAGTCATATGCCAGGGCTGTTAGAGGCACTTGTGCCAACCTCCTCAGTTCCCTCAGTGAGCTGTGTCCATGCTGCTGGCCTGGCACTGTGTCTGCTGAGAGCTTGGAAGCACGAGCAGGTCTTCCTGCCAGGAGCTGGCTGCAAAGGCTCCTCTGCTGTGCACACCCCGCTCTAAAGGAGCCTACCTCTTCATGCTCACTCCAGCCAGCTCCTGCCAGAGGCCCAGGCCACACCTACTGGCCACCTGGGCCTGTTCTGAAAATGGCCCGAAAAGGTCTTCAGCTCTGTCATCAACTGGTCACGCTGATAATTGGTTGTAAGTTTGGTTTAGCAAAGCAAAACCCAAGGCACCCCATTTAGATCTCCCACTCTCTCTAGCCTTCCAGGTTTGAGAGAACATGCAAACAAAAGAGATTCCTGGCGTCTTCCCTGCAGCAGGCCCTTAGTAAAGGTAGTGAATGCTGCTTGTGGCTACTGGGAGGTGACCTCACTTTCCTTTTTGGCTTTCAGATCTTCATTTTGGGATCATGGCTCTACTGTCTTCCTGGCCTTAATATTATCTTCTTACCAGTGAGAGAGTCAAACCTCCAATCCCTTCAGCACACCTGGCTGAGTCAGCCTTTACCCCCACCCGGGAGGGGATGTGTCTTGGTTTATTCAGACTGCTAAAAGAGAAGAGCAAGACCGGGTGACTTACAAACAACAGAAACTTATTTCTACACAGTTCTGGAGGCTGGAAGTCCAAGATCAAAGTGTCAGTAGATTGGTATCTGGCAAGGGTCCACTTCTTGGTTCATAAACAGCAATTGCCTTGTTGTGCCCTCTCGTGATGGGAGGGTGAAGTAGCTCCCTGGGGTCTCCCTTATAAGAGCACCTTCACATTTACAAGGGCATAACTCTGTTCATTATCTAACTACCTCCCAAAGGCTGCACATCCAAACGCCATCGCAGTGGGGATCAGGATTTAGCATATGAATGGGGGCGGGCACAGCATTGAGTCCCCCGCAGGCTTGCATTGTCATGTGCTGAATCTGCGCCCACTTGAAAGCATCAATGCTTCAGGCTAGGAGGCCAGGCCTGACTCCCTCACTTCCGGCCAGCCTCCCTCCTTGAAGGGGAGATCTAGGTGGTGATGACCTCATGGGTGTGGCTCAGTGAAACTGCCCAGAGGAGTGAGCAGGACTGAGGAGTTTGGGGTACGTTTTCCAGAAGATGGAATGTAAAAGGTGCATGACTAAGGAGCAGGCTTCTGGGTGCCACAGTGAGGAAGGAGCGATCCCGGGAGTGGTAGAACCGAGGGGTCTGAAGCGTCAGTGACACTGCACAAGAGATTAAAAACCATGCTTTCTGCAGCCACCAAACCCCAGGCAAGTTCAGTGCCTGGAACACCCTTCCCTTCTGGATATTCTTAGCCATCCGTAACCCAGCATTCATCTGCCCTTGTCTGCACATTCCTTCATCTTTGTCTTTCCTAAAGAACACAACATAGATCTGGAACAAAAAGATGTTGACTGTCTCCCCCTCCTAGGCCACACCTTGTCTTCATTTTTTTTTTTTTTTTGGCATTTTCAAATGCCTTTGGGTACTAACATTTGTTCATAAATAATCCACCCCACCCATTTACTCTATGTTTAAAACAATTTGGTAGGTCTAGGGGCCAGGCTGTAGGATTCTGGAAAAGAACGTGGATGTACTGTACTCAGGACACCCCATTACACCTGCATTTCTGATAGAAAACAAATACTTTTTTTTAGTTATGGGTATGTTCAATATTTGAGAAATACTTATTGTTGTGGGTCCAACTGTATCTCCCAAAAAGATATGTTCCTGTCCTAACACTTGATGTCTTGAATGTGACGTTTTCTGAAAATGGGATCTTTGCTGATTTAATCAGGTTAAGATGATGTCACCCTAGAGTAGGGTATGTCTGGAATGTGGCATGACTGGTGATCTTCTAAGAAGACAGAAAGTGGTCATGTGAAGACACAGAGCGGTATGGCAAGAGTGAAAGTGTTGATGGAGGCAGGGAATGGAGTGATGGGTCCACAAGCCAAGGATGGCTGGCGTATCACGATTTCTAACATCAGGCCTCTAGAACCATGGGGGAATAAAAAAGCCCTTCGTTTGTGATACTTTATTATAGCAGCCCTTAGAAATAAATCCAGAAATTATTTTAGAAATTATTCATTATCTGAAATTCAAATTAACAGCACTTTCTGCATTTTTATTTTCTGACTCCACCACTCCCACTCACGGCCATCAGCATCGGTTTTCTTCCCTGTGGCACTATTGAAGGCCTACCTCCCTTGGCCCTGGTATGAGTATCTTCCGAGGTTCAGGGAGTGGTGGGGTCGAGGAGTAAGACAATGTTGTTTTCCTGGCTTTTGGGGGATCTTCCACTCGGTTCTGAAGCACAACCCATGATCATGACTTCTCTGTTCATTGAAGATGCAAGGCCTGACCTTGAAACCTCCTGCTAGCTCTGTGGCCTGGGTTGGGGGATCAGGTCTGATGGCAGTCTGAGCATGTAGCCAGCTGGGCAGAACCTGTTTGACCTCAGGAACCCCAGCCCTTTATCTGCAAATTGGTTGACAGGCTGGTGTCTGGGTGCTCACAAACTGTGGTTCTAGGACAGGACTGGCAAAGCCACAAGTGCCCTGTGTGACATTGGGCAAGGCTTTCTCTTCCCTCCTCTGTTTCCCTACCTGAAAAGGAGATGACTAGCTCTTCCCTGGGGTCTTTAACACTTCCTTCCCCTCCTCCACCCCAACCCTTGCTGATGACATCCTCCCAAAGCCAGTATATCTACAGGGAAATGAACTCCTAATTGAAATCATGATTTGCAACAGAGTCTACCATAAACAAAATTTATAGGTGCTGCTTTGAGCACCTGTGACTGGCAGGGTTCAGACTTCCAGGGCAGGGCTTGCCTGGAAGCCTGAGGTCTCCTCTGTCTGAAGGGAGCTCCAGAGGCAAAAGAAGCCAGTGCACCTGAATAAAGTTTCCGAATGACCAACTGGTGGCCACTTGGCAAGAGATCTGGGTGTGATGGTGTCTATTCAGCAGTCACTGCCTGAGGTGGTGGGATGGTCAAGCTGAGATCTGTGGATGCAGAGTAAGACTTCAGCAGGGTAGGCAGCCAGGTGAGGGAGGATAGTTACTGTGGAATCTGACAACACATTGAATGGGGATATTTTCTGGGTGTTAAGAAAAGGACTTTGCCCATGTATGAACCATTCTCTGCCCAAATCCTAAACATTCAATGCCTAAATAAGCCCCAGTGAAGCACACCCTTGAGCTGGGACACGAGAAAGAACACCTGGCTTCTAGAAGGTTCTGGTATGCCACGTGCTTCTGGTGTGTCCTGGTGTGTCCTAGGTGTGCTGTGTGACATTAATCAAGCCTCCCAATCCCACTGACCTCAGTTTTCCTGATCAAGTGTGATGTCAACAGGCCTGTCTCAAGGCATGCGGTCTCCAGAGGGCTTGGTGAGGAGGAAGCCACCAGCCCTGTGCCTCTTATCCAGTGGTTGCCTCTCTCATCCAGCAAGAGCCTGGCTGGACAGACCAGGGACTCAGGAAGGAACCCCTGCCTCCTGCCTTGTGAAAGCTCAGGGCTAACACAGAGGGACAGCCTGGCTGAGGCCCTGCAGTTGGGGCTGTGGAGTAGGGAGCTGGGGCTGGGGACAGTCAACGGGGGATGTCTGAGGCCCTTGGGATGTGGCAGGTGTAAGTGTCACCTGGCATTCATAGTAACCTCAGCTGAGCCTGTAGTATGGGGCTGTCATGGGGCCTAAACCCAGGTTTGAGTTTGTAAACCCTAGAGGAGACCTCTCTTTCTTCCTCTGAGAAGGGACATGGCCCTCAAGGCTTCTCAGAAGGAGCAGGGGAGAAGTGGTCTCTTATGACCTGGATTCCACCTTCTTGGTTCTGAGTCCAGAAGCCTGCAGTTTGGCTTTATACTGCTCTCCCCGAGTGTTGTGCAGCCAACGCGTGCAGTGCAGGGCCGACCAGCTCAGTCCGGTCCCCATCAGCACCACCCTCAGCTCTGCCCTGACAGCTGCCTCATCCGCTTGGCCATGACCTCTGCCCAGATCATGACTTGTGCAGATTGGATGTGAAGGGTCTGTGAGCTGAGCAGATTACCATACACAGGGAGGAACACGGCTCTGCTGGGGATGGCTGTGCCACGAGGTCACTATCCCTTGCCGTCCCCTCCTCCCCCCACAGGCTATGGAATGATTGGGCTTGACATGTTCATTTGCTGCCTGTTAAAAGTCCATTTTCTGGGCCAGAGCAGGCGCCGGTGGGGTGGTTTTGAAGGGCTTGTCGCGTACCAGCTGCTGCAGATGCTTAACATACAGCATAAATATTAGTCTCTCCCAGAAAGAGGCTCAGCTTCAATTGTCTTTGGTCCCTGGACATGACTGGGCTGTTTGCCACATCCCATCGTGCCGCGCCTGGCTCAGCAGAACTTCCAGAGCCCTGCAAGGCTGCGTGTGGGCTGACTGGGTCCAGCTGGGGATTTAGGCTCCCAGCACCCAGATGGGGAAGAGGTCCAACCCTGGGCAGAGGAGCCAGGTGAAGAGCAGAGAGGTAAATCTGCCTCATTACTGCAGAAGAGGAATGGGGATCTGCCTCGCTTTGCTTTTAAACTGACCCCTCTAGCCGGCAGTGCTGTGAGGTGCGGTCATCAGGCTCAGTGTCTGTCCTCTTCCTGCCCGTGGCTGTTGTGCAGTCACCAAACCTGTGTGTGAGCCCTGACCATATCACCTCCGTCACCCAACATACATCACCTTGATGCTGGGCTCGGTACTGGTTGCTGGGGTCATGGTGACAGGGAGGGTTGTGTAGGTCAGGGTGGGCAGACCACAAACACCAACTCATCACTAAACAAAATGATTTCGGTTTCAGGGCTCATGGCCTCTGAGAGAAGTGATCCATCTGAGCTGAGATGGCAATCTTTATGACCTTCAGCTTTCTAGTCTGTAAAGTGGTGATGGAGACCTCCATTTCACATGGTGTTGCATAAGATCAGGTGTGTAAGGGGGACACACACTGCAGAAGCTGGGTCCCAAGGCCTCTGAACAATTCTCCTAGAAGTCTGGCTACTCACATTTGTGACCATGTCTTCAGATTTGGGCTTTCCCAAACTCTGTGTGATTAAAATCCACCTGAGGAGCTAAATTTATATCAAGAAATATAGGTATGGCAGTACAGGCATGGCACCTGTGGGCCCAGCTACTCAGAAAGCTGAGGCAGGAGGGTGGATTAAGGCCAGGAGTTTGAGGCCATCCTGGGCAACATAGCACGATGTTGTCTCAGCAGCAAGCAAGCAAACAAACAGTCCAATCCCAATAACAACAGATCCAGATTCCTAGGGCTGCTCCCACATTTAGAATGACTTAGCAGGGCTGCAAAGGGAACCCAGATTCTGCATTTTTATAGGCATGGGTAGCACAGGGAACACACTTTGAGAATCATGGCTTAGACATCCCAGAGGGAGAGTCAGAGTCACTCTCCCACCTTCCAAAACCCAGCTCTCTAAAGTTGGGCAAATTGCTGTAAGGAAGACCTGTGGGCTGCTTGCTTGATCTCAGTGCAGGGCAGGCTTTGTGAAATGGACCATGTGAAATGCTGCTTTGGAATGGCCAGCTGCTCAGAATCCGAAAGTGTCCTGAATTTATTAATACAGAGAACATCTTCCTGATGAGAGCCTAATCATTAATCTGGCTGCTAGGCCCTGGAACGATGCTTTGGGGGAATGGGATGCTGAGTCCAGCAGGCCAAGGGGCCACAGGGCTGCTTCCTCTGATGGGAGAGGGAAGTCAGCCTCCCCCCACTGGGGCAGGGACAGGCGGCTGTGGATGGGAGCATGGGGGAGCGCAGGTGCACTTTGTCCACTCTGAGATCCAGCGGCACGGCCAGGGTCCTCCACCCTACT